>JAHRHJ020000291.1:0-85539 GCA_019776745.2 Taxus chinensis | reverse complement strand
TCTCCGTAGTCACTGTCTATTGGACCTTCCTCTAAGATAGATGTGACCATTTCCTCTCATGCTCCATTACATCTTGATTGCTCAGTTTATGACACTCCACATACACCGATTAACACCTTTGAGTGTGCGTTGCTTCGTCTTGGACTTCCAGTAGCTCTTCACAGTAGTCTTCTCCTCCTAACTACCCTGTTTTGTTATGTGGTATACATGATTGTCAGACATTTCTCTCATTGAGAACCCCTTAGGGAAAGTATCTGCCTAACCTTAGTTGTCTATTTTTAGATTCCACTTGTGTTATATTATAAGAATATGCTCTGATTGAGCCATCACACATTCTAGAGGACTAATTCATCTCTCTTATTGAGAGTGCCCACCTTGGGAATTTTGTCACTTCCACTATTCCAGAGATGTTTCATGATCCACCTATTCTTGTGGATCCATTTGTGAGGGTTATTGGCCCCCCACTATCTTCTCTCTCTAACACGTATACTGTAGTGGCATTACCATTGTCTTTTGTGCATGCATTTGCCAAACCTATGCCACCTTTCAGTTATAGACTAGATCAGAGATTAGAGTATTGCATGCTTCTTCTTCCTTTGTGGAGTGGGCCAAATTTTAGTATTCCTTTTTTGTCCTTCCCAAGGCAGGAATGTTGTTCGGTGCAAGTAGATTCTCTTTAGTCTTTACATAGAGTCCCACATTGATCCTCTCTCTTAGGACCTTCTTGGCCTCAATTAATTTCTCTCTCTACTCTAAGGGATGTGCACATTGTACTGGGTACCTCTCGGGGGTTTGAGTTACCGAGACCTATTTCTTCTTCTCCATGTTTTGTGAGTGATTTATCGTCTCTTTTTTTGGGGGAATTTTTCCACTAATGTTTCTCATTTTCTCCACTTTAATAGATATTTTAACTTGTAACATGGTACCTCATTAGGCCTTGTTTTTCAGGACCCATCCACCAAAAAAACCCCCCCTTTTTCCTTTGCACTACACACCTAAGCTATGCTTATGGGGTGTTTAGTGTAGGATATTTATTTTCCTTATATTTTTTTAATTACTTGAAGTTTTCCTACACTCAGAGATTGCTTGCTTACTGTAGCAGTTGTGTTGATTTAGCTTACTACCTAGTTTGTGATTCAACTATACTTCCATATCAATTAGTGAGAGTTATTTCACCACTGATCTAGGTGGTAGTTGCAACATTCCCCTCCTATATGTACATCCTTGCTCCTTCTATGGATGGACAATATATGGAGTATTGAGTTGATCTGGAGCCATTCTTGCCCTTTTTGGCATTTTATCTCATGGTTCTTCCATAAACTTGAAAATTTGTATGTGTTGTGCTTTAGTCCCTTGCTTGTGTAATTCACATCTCAATTTTCTCACTGTGCAATATTTGATTCATTGGATCCCTGACCGTAACATGATAGTACACAAGAGAATTAATTTCCCAATCAACATATTATCCCAAATTTGAATAGTTGAGAAGATAAAAACAACAATACATAATTGATATAAAAAGATATAAAAATAGTTGGTTCCTTTCCCAGTTTCTTCAATAAATTAAACCAAAACAATATTTGTTTTCAGGTTATGTAACAGACTAAAATACAATAAAAAAAAATGCTCAAAGAAGAACCCATAATAGTAGAAATGAGATCAGCAAGCTCATGATAAGCTAAAACCCCCCAAAATATACAAGACAAGCTCTTTAGAGTACAGTTTAACAATATTACCAACTAAGCTTGCCAAAACAAGATGAAATATTTTTAGAAAAATGAAGCTCTATGTTGGCTGAAACCATTTAAACAAACAAGATCTATTGGAGCGGAATTTAAATTTCAAACTTTCCAGATAAACCCAAGTAAGGCTATTCCAAGATGTTCAACCTTTGTAGATCAATAATAAAACTAGATCAAAAGGATTCTTTTTTTTTTCTTTTCTAGATTACCACTATACCCAAAAACAAATTTGAAATCCAAATCTCACATTTACAAACAAAACCCATATCATTTTATTTCTTTTCCTTGTTACCTTCTATATTTTCACATTAAACAAAAGAATAGTTCCATCTTTACGAGACAGAATAAGAGATTAGGTATCACTTTCATGAAAAATGATAACAACATGGCCTCTAAAGTAAATGTAAACAACTATAAATATTTAGCGCACACACACACAACATAAATAAATTATATTATTCACACAGTTAATTTAATCTTCATATAAAACACTTACATATGCAGAATTATATTTAATATTACTATTAGTTAATTTAAACTAGTCATCAAAATATATATCGTTACATAATTTGATATTAATTTGTATATCATTGCCAATTACGTTGCTCTTGACAAGCATCAAAATAACTTAACCAACCAATAATCCGATACCTAGCAGTATAACAAACATTAGAATGCCTTATGTTAGGATGTTTACATACTTCCCCTTTTTACAAGAATAATCATCTCGATGATTTAACTTAGACATTACCAATCATAATCAATCGAAAGAAAATTCAAAAATCAACAATAAAAGAGAACAATTCATTTTCTCCGACAAATTAGAAAATTTCAGAACTTATTTAGTCTAGTTCTTAGAGCTTGGCTTGTAATCAAGCTTAGTAATAGAAAGTTATTTCCAAATATTTAAATAGATGGATTAACAGTTCAATGAAATATTAGTATGTATCAATAGTTTCAATTAAAATCATAACAAAATCATCAAAATAATTGTTGTCAATATAGCTCTTTTTGGGCTTACTCTCAAAAAGACATGTTTCCTTTGCTCATTTTTGTCAATTATTTTTAAATCAGCGTAGCTTTTCTGCCTATCACAATACTTTTATAAATCAATCATGAATGAGCTTCACTGCTTTTCCTTTCTGTCACATTACAAACCCACTACCTCTCTTAGTCCATGTTATTCCCAAGATAGGAGTTCTAAATTTTATACTATACAACGCTTCACCTGTCAACATTTTAATGAAGAAATGGTAAAGGGTTATTGTAGTAAAAATTCAAAACCAAAGGAAAATATTTCTACCTCTAAAAAGGATGATAACCCAGATCATAACAAGCCAAGAAAGAACATAGATGCTAATCAAACACCCGATCAATCAAGATGAAAGAAATTCACAGAATAAAATTTAGGATATAAAACCTTTGCAAAACAAATGAGAAACAATATCATATATTCTTATTGTACTCAAGGAAATATATGAGAATGGGCATTGCTTATATAGGCACGGGAATAACAATCTAACGAAACAGTCAGGTCGTAGCTTCAAGCCATAAATCATGAAAGAACTAGTCAGCACAAGCAAAAACTAGTTAAGTCCATTAGATTATGAGAGAATTAGACATCAAGGATCTAGTCAATACCATAGATTCAAGGAAATAAACTATACTAACAAACTAGTAATAGGCCCCTAATAGCTAAATAAATAAAATGAAATATCCACACACATAAGTGGGTTGAGAATTAAATATAATAACGGTAAAATAAATTACCTAGTAAAATGAGCCTAAGGTAAATACCTACTCTAACACCCCCGCTCAAGTTGATGAAGCTAGGGGCCCAAAATTAGAAGTGGCATGTCCACAGTATGAGCTCGCAACTAGCCTGATGAGGGGGTACTCATGTACAATATATCCATGAAGAATCTCGAACCAAAAGAAGAAAAGAATCCTGATAGAAGGAAGAGAAAGCAGGAGAAGAAGGAAGATGTCTCTGAACACCCCCAAGAAAAAATTCTAAAACCACAAGGCATTCCACGCACTCAAGTAGAGAGAAGTGATGAAAAAGGGTTGAAAAGAGTGTTTGCAACTTGACTGCTGAGTCAGGAGGTACTCCAAGAAAAGAACTCCATCTTGATTTTTTTTTCCGAATGAAGTGGATGTGTATCTCGATATGCTTGGTCCACCGGTGCTCAACTGGGTTGTGATAAATGTGAATTGCACTTTGGCTGTCACAAAAAAGTACAGCCGGTGAATCTTGTGGGAATCCAAACTTGTCAAATAACTGGAGAAGCCAACTAGAATTTACTGAACTGTTGTAAGCGCCCTGTACTCTGCCTCTGAAGATGAAAGTACAACATCCTATTACTTTTTACACGCCCAAGAAACTAGAGAAGAACCAAGACATAAAATATAGCTAGAAGTGGAACGTCTGTCATTAATAGAACCTTCCTAATCAGAATCTGTATACCCAGCCAGCTGTGTAGAACCCCTAGTGTAGTGTAGGCCAAAGTGGGGAGTGCCCTGACAACTAGCGCAAAATCCTTTTAGTACCTGACCCGTGAGTAACTATGAGGAGAAGTGACAAACTGAGATACAAGCCCTATTGAAAAATGAAATATGAGGGCAAGTATGGGTCTCCAGACATGAGACTCATAACCCAACTGACTTTAAACAGTATGATCACAAAGTGGTTGTTGTCGGTACATGTGGAAGTAAGAGTAAATCTAGACATGAAATGGAGATGGACTGGTTGTATCATCCATATCAAATCGCTAAGAAGGAGAAGGGTTGTACTTTTCCTAACTCAAATGAATCCCTGAATCTATTGAGAAAGATGACAAAACCAAGGAATATGTATAGCTGAAGATCTGTCATGTCAAATTGTGTATAAAGAGCCCTCTGAATACTCTAAATGTGGGAAGAAGAGCAGCCAGTAAGTAACAGATCATCAACATACAAGACAAGTATCACAATATCCTCACTAACATGTTAGAGATACATTATATGATTGGAATGGAAATGAACAAAACCAGTAGATAGAAGAAAAGAATCCATCTTCTCAAACCAAGCTTGAGCGGAGGATTGTTTGGAGACCCGTTAGTTGAGACCTTCAGAGCTACAAACAAAAGGATTAATCCGAACAAATCCATCCGAATTCTCCATGTATATCCTCTTGTAGATCTCCATGTAAGAAGGCACTATTCACGTCCATCTGGTAGGGCCACCTTGTGACTGCAGCAATAAACAAGTACAAGGGTACAAAATCCATCTTGGTAATGGCGTACAAAAGTCTCAGAGTAATCAATACCTTCAACTTGTGAAAAACCTTGCAAACAAGGACGAAGCTTTATACTGTCAATGAACCCATCAGCTACGGATTTGGTTCGGCTATCCCAATACACCTATTTGCTTTCTTCCTTAGGAAGAGATACCAAAAATACAAGTTGATTCTTCATAAGAAGAATACTCAGTTGTATCGGCATAATCCCATTCATGTATCATAGAGCCTTTGAAAAATACTGTGGATCCTGAGAAACTGTTTGACACAAAAAGTACAGAATCTGTAGAATGTGTGTGATGATGCCTAGTGGGTGGAAGATCCTCTATGAAAGTGTTGCCCCTCAGAAACTGTAGTAAGATCCCACTTAGGGATAGTGACAACATCAGTGGGAATAGGATCTCAATGGTTATCTATAACTCCCATCAAAATTCCTCAAAGAAAGGATCTCAAGATGAGAGAAGGAGGCCATGGAAGAAGATTTGAAGAATCATGAGGAGTGGAAGCAATCATAAAATTCGAACCATGTGTTCGAAAATCCGTCATGTGTATCAGGATAAAAGACGATAAGCTTTCATGTCCTCACAATACCGCCTAAAAAATTAAGGGTTTACTCTTCTTCTCCACGATTTCATTTTTCTTCTTGGACAAACGGCCAAAGTTTGGCTCACAAGTCTCAGAAACAAAATGAGAGATTTGGCTTAGTGTTGACCAAGTGTCCTCTAGAGTCAAATTCTCAAGTGCTCTATGGGGGGTGAATTTGTGCAATTTTGAATGTAGTAGCACACTTAATTGGTTCTGGCCCAGTAGAAAGGAGTAAAAATATAAATGCACTACAGTTAGCCATTTCCTTCAAAGTTCGATTCTCTTTGGTTAAGCCATTTATTGTGGAGTATGAGGAAAAAATGTGGTGAATAATTGCCTTGAGTACCAACAAGTAGAAAACTCAATGCTGAAGTACTCTCCCACATTTCCAGTCGAAGGTCTTTATGCTACTAGAAGATTGTTTTTCGACCAAATCTTTGAAGATTGGAGTGTGAAAAACATCTAAATTTTTTACTTGAGAAAATAAAGCCCAAGTACGCCCTAGAGCAAATTATCAATTAAATGTAAGTGCATGACTTAGCTCATTGAATGAAAGACGGTGGTAGGAAAACCATCCAAGTACTATCGCACAAGCTCAGGTGGTGAAGAAGCTTCTTAGAAAAATTCTTAGGAAAAGGTCTTGGTTTTGTTCCCTAACGTACAAACCTGACAAAATCCATCAAAAAAGAAGGGAACTATGAAGAAGACAGATACCATACCAGAGTACTCAAATCCTTTAAGATCTATAATTGAGATGTCCAAATATTTATGTCAAAGCTTACGCTCTGAATCTATGTTGCATGAGAAACCAATCCAGTCCTTATAAAAAGAAGTTTTATCCAAAAACCATTAAAGGGATATAGTCTAGAAATATGATCAACAAAAATACGTGAGCAAAACAATGAATAAGGCTCCAACAAATTTCTTACTTCTGCCCCATGTGGTGTAAAAGTCACTATTTTCCCTTGATCGGAATGATAAATTTGATATACTAAAAGTGAATTTAGTGATATAAGGAACATATAGTACATCTTGGATACTACCACCATCAAGTTTTATATCACTTTTTCTCTCAACAGAAATAAAGTAAGAATCTTCAACCTCAATTTTGGAAGTAGAACTCAAACCTAGAGAAACAAAAGATCTCTGGGAAGAAGTCATATGATGAGAAGCACCATATAGCATAACCAACTGTCTGTAAGTGGTGAATGAGATCTTCAATAAACATTAAGGGCTTTCCATGATGATTAGAAGGAGGTGGAGTGGAATTAGAAATTGTTGTTTCTGACTGCATCCTTAAGGCCTTGCATTTCTTATACCACCATGTTCTTCATGCTACTACCCCACAAAAGAGCATGAACGGCTTTGACTATTCTGGATTTAGAAGATCCTTGGTTTTGAGTTTTTTATTTGGGTTTAGGAGAATTTTGAGATGGAGAAGGTGGGGATTGGGTTTATGTTTGGGTTTTCCCTTTCCCTTAGGATTAGATGTAACAAATTCCTTTTGAGAGGTGGAAGACTCAAGGTTAGATAATTTGGATTATTCCCTAGTAAGTCTTTCACAAAATGTTTATAAGTCAATAATTTTTAATATGTCATCTAAGGCATCTATTCCAGAGAATACTGTAAAAGAAAAGATTTGAAATTATCCTCTCAACTTGGATAGAATCAAGTAAACACACTCCTCATCTTTCTTATCTCTTCCACTCCCCTTAAATTGTGTCAACAAATGCTTACTCTTGGTAAGATATTCTATAATTGTTGGAAAATCTTTAGGATTAAGAGTTGTGGTCTTAATTTCAAGTTGCATGGCTCTCATATGATCCACCTTACTAAATAAATCCTCCAATTTCTCCCATATTTTGAAAGGAGAGTCACATTTTTCCAAATGAAACAAAATACTATCACTTACATAATTTCCTATCAAACCCATACACTCATCAAACTCAGATTCCATAAAAGGAACGATAAGCAGATCATAACAAGACAAGAACTCATATGCTAATCAAACTTGTACTGGTATTGAAATTTCTCATATTCTCTAGTGAACATTGGTTGTTCTGAAGAATTTAAATCCCATAATCCTTTTCACTTAGTTATTTTTTCCATTCTTGGTTTCCATGTGTGGTAATTATGTGTTGTTAATGGCTCAACAGGATCTAATACAGAAGTAGGTAAAGACATCATTCTCAAAAAATCACCAAAAGAAATGTAAGAACAAAACAATGTAACAAGATCCCCCCTAGATTTTGACACTTTTTAACCCCCTAGATTTTGACACTTTTTAATGAGTGTGTGTTACGATATGGCACTTTATAATTATGGTGTGATTCTCAAAATAAATATTTCTAATGGAAATATCATGAAAAAAACAATCAATTTTGTAAAAAATGAAATTCAAATCCGAGTTACCGATCAAAAGAGACAAGCTTTTCAATATTATTCTCTACTATTTATTTTAGTTGCCTCTAAAACAAAATAAAATTCTCTTACCTTCACCAAACAAATAAAATGAAAGGGGGTTGGAGTTAAGCACCTACTAGTATTAATCACAAGTTTTAATCCCTCATACGCCCATACCATATGACCAAGGGCTAAGGATTTCAATGGGTGTGAGTAGTCAATACCATAGATCAAGGAAGGAACTAGTCGATACCATAGATCAAGGAAATAACTATACCTAAAAACTAAATAATATCCCCCTAATATCTAAATAAAATGAAAGAAATATCCACACACATAAGTGGGTGAGGATAAATAGATTAAATTTAAATAAATTACCTAGATGAACATGAGCAAAGGTAAATACCTACTCTAACAATATTTTTAAAATGTCTTATATTTTCTGAACAGAAGTAAATATTTTTGTCATTGAAAACATGTGCCCATGATAACGCATGTCAAATTTTGTGAAACTTGGCTATCTCAGTAGGAACAATAAGAACATCCCCAAAATTTGGGACCTTATCTCCTTGGGACACACCTCCAAATAAGGTTGTCTCCTTGACTAACTACCTATTTCTAATATAACCCTAAACACTGGTATACTAATTTGTAAGGAGAAATGGGAAAATAGAAAACATGAAGTAAAAAAGGGGTAGCGATTGCACCAAAATAGAAGGTATCTCTCTCCCTGATGGGAAAATTAGGGGGAAAACAAAAAACCAAAAGTGTTGAAACAAGACAAAGTTCACCATGCATCAAATCAAACTCTCATTCCACACCATTTAGACATAGATAAATGAAATCATGCAATCATAACCCATACACATCATTTCATTAATGAATAGAGAGGAAAAAAGCACAATAATCCAATCCAATGGAAGAGAAGAGCCATAATTAACATCATATTATTTTCTAGAAGTATGCACAATCTATTGCATTAAAGGGGGAAGGCACTAGGCACTGAATGTATACAAATCATAATGTTTAGAAACCATTTGGACATGATAATTTTACATTTATGAGCGGATAATTACAATGAGAAACTGAGTAGAGGGAGAAGAGAGGGGAACAAATCTGAAGATGCCATGGAAGATGTTTGACCTTCTTGATCTTTCCAAACTACCCCAAAACTAGCTTAGAAGGTAATCCACTAGTATTATGATGATCCACTTAATGGGGTTATCTTTATCTACAAGTATCATGTGGATATTCGTTTTGATGATTTTTAGGGAAATTGACATTTTATATTGAGATCAAGGAGATAAAGTGAAGTTTAAGTTGTCATTTGTCTAATTTAGCCATCATTTCCCTTTGTACCACTAATATGACTCAATTCTTAGCAAACAATTCTATCTCCTCCCATGTGTTTGGGTGGGACCACAAGGTGATAATGGCTCTGAACATCCTCAAAAAGGAATAATACTCCTCTAGAATCATCTGTAACTAATTTAGATTTTGTTTGACCATAATTTTAAAAACTAAAAACCTAAAGTTTATTCATGAAAATATCCCTTGTATCCATACCAAATCCTCAAAAATTGTCCTTTAAGTGTAGCTCTCTAAAATAGTCTTATAATAATACTGGTCTCATGTTAAATGGATATTTTGATCCAAAGATATGAAAAAAATACCAGACATGTGTTGTTACCCAAAGTCCAGATATGAAAATGGTAGTGAGTGTTTTTTACCACATTTTTAGGCTAAAAAATGATTGGCTATTACCTAAGACCACCTCCAGTGTGTATTAGTATTTAAAACCTTTCTAACAAGACCAATTTTTCACAGTTGAAGGCCAGGGACCATCAATTTATACCTACTTCACCAATTTTCCAAGTGTCCATACCTAATTGGTGATCTTTGATCCATCTTCATACCTTTAGTGAGGCCACATGTCAAAATATCCTCATATTTATGATGTCGGTTCATGGGGTCACATCCTTGATCTCTACCTTATTGGGTCTCAAACATCCCAAGAGACTGTTACATACATGATTATTCCACATGGACCAATGATGTGTCTTGTAAGTTCTTGGGGTGACTATTCTGGAAACATTATTGGTGACTCAGAGGGGCCATCTTCCTACTAGATGTGATAACCAATTTCCTTATGTATCCATTGGGATTGGAGTCAGCCTATAACTTTAAGATTGGCCTTGAAAACATTGAATCTTCTTGAATATTTACCTTTCCTTTTTTGATTTAACAATGAAAAATATCTGATTTCTCCATGAAAATCCTTCCACACAAACCCAATGTGAAATCTATCTCATATCTACACACAAAGTCTACAAGATCCCCAAAAAAATTCCAATTACGTGCCTCTAAGAAAAAACTAGGTACAAAATTAAAATCATACATGTTTCAAGCGAAACATGTAAAGTGTTCCAATACACTTATTCTTCCTAGAGAACATTAAAATACTCCTACTCTAACCATGATTAAAATCATGTCAAACTAATCCACAAGTCAGGTAAGATAAATAACTTCCTTTCTTGATGATTGTAGGCTAACAAAGAAGCTTTATAATAACTAAGGATGGTGAGGATTAAGAAAACATGGCCAACAGATCATTATATTTCAAAATATCAACTAACTTGGCTAAAAAACACATTTATTTGATCATTATTCTAGTTTTGGAGGTGTTGAAGTTGAATTTTGAAACTTTGATGTTCCTCACCATACTCTAAAATGAGCATGATAGGTAACAAATTATGTTTAAGATCTAATATATCCAAGTATTTTATTTAAAACCCAACTTTCAAACCCAATGGACTTCTCCAACTCTCAAACAAGCCACAATCTTCATCTTTCTTCTTTTGGGGAATGTTTGCAAGTTGTTTTAACTTGTCTTCTTCTATTCTATATTTAAAAAACACCTCTATTCCAACACTCGGTTGTTTATCCCCTTTCTCATGCTAAAACATGAAGTTTATGAGGCTAAACTCATCCTCCCTACTCCCTAGCCATTTCAAACTCTATTTGAAGGTTACAATGCCTAATGATGTCATTGGTGAGTCACTACAATCCTTCATAAAGGCAATAAGCTATAAACATGCAAAATAATAGCCATCATTGCATTCAAACAAAATCTCATTCTTACCTTGAATATCTTCCTCATCCTTTATCTTAATTGCACAAGTGTTAAGAAACGCGTCCATCTCCTTCTCAAGCTCAATTTTATCATCATCTGATTTTTCATGATTTCTTTCTATGATGGATGCCTCTATTTTCACATTTTAAACACTCTCATCATCTGAGTATGAGATACACAAATATATGCAAATATTATATCATTGTTTCCTTTGGTGAAAGTAGTCTAAACTAGATATGATATGTTGGAAAGAGGTTGTTCATTGATTAAAATTTTAGAAAGAGTTAGTTTGAGCTCAAAATTATTGATTTAATCCTCTAAAACCTTCACATCAGGCTCCACCATGTTTTTATTCCTCTACAACTGAAGGAATTTGAGAAATTATTGCTTAATTCTCTCTTGTTCATGTTGATTCTCCAATAAAGTTTCATGGAATGGCATTAAATTTTTCTTGGAGTGTGGTAGGTTCTGCTGTTTATTCTCCTCCTCATGATAGTGACAAATACCCCAACCTACTAATACCATGTGATAGTTTGGTTTGGTCAATATTAGGTAGAAGATTGGGATAGCCTTTGAAAGACCACAATTCCTAAAAGTTTCATGAAAAATATTTGGAGGGCTAGGTAATGCCATAAGTGGAGGTGGGAGGGAATTTTGTAAAATATAGTGGATTTTTTGGGTTAAATGAGCCTCTAGAAAAAAAAATGGAGGATTAGGAACCATAGGGGTTTCTTGGATCTGAAGTAAAACATTTTGAGGTTCAATAATTAAATAAAGAGATTAAGGATTGGAGAGATGAGAATGGATTTCCTTTTACCTTCCTAAATAATATTTTTATCACCTTGTATAGCTACGTCAAAATACTGAGGAATATTTCTACCTCAAAGAGATTGAATCATGACATCAAGATTGGAATCAAAGCCTCTCAAATAGTACAAGAATGCCATACCTAATTGTGGTTTAAATTCGTGAGGGATTTTATTCCAATTATTTGTGAATTTGAAATTAAAGTGTGAGACATGTTCCATTAAGGCCATGTTTATGGTGTTTAGGTGTTCCATGAGAGATATGATTTATGCAATCTCCTTACACCACTTCTCTAAAAAATACCAGTTGATTCCATGTAGAAATGGATTTTGGAGCCAAACTTAGATACTAATCTTGAGATTTACCTCTAAAAGAAAAGATAAGTAGTATAATACAAAAATTATCCTCTCATATATTTTGGATGGCACAATGGTTGGCCACATATTATATATGATCAACAGGATTTATGTCACCATTTTCAAGAAAGATAGGTAGGTTTTATAGGGATAACTTTTGAATCCCATCCAACTGCTACAAAAATAGAGGGTTAGAGTCAAAATGATGGTATGGGTAATCTCTTTCAAGAGAAACGAAAGAGGTTAAACACTGAGATATGAATGGAAGATGAAGGAACTTTCCTAACATTGAAGGAATTTGTAATATTTTAACCCATGGAGTTTCTAGGTGCTTGAAGAATGAGGTTCACAAACCATATGAGTTGAGAAAACACCAAATATTAGTTGTAAATCAAAAGGGTGTTCATACTTATGTGAAAAAATATAGTAATTGACTCAATCAAGAACAAAAACATTGTCTATAATATAATATTTTATAGATAAATATGAGGATCAAACAAAGTGTTCACACAATTGGTCCCATTGGGCATGCCAATACTTGTTGTCACGTAAAATGTGCAGCCGTGAAATCTCACCAAGTTCTGGAAAACATTGTTATCTTAGTAGAAACAATGGGAATTTTCCTAAGGTGTGGGACATTGGCTCCTTAGGTAGACCTCCATAGAAGGTTGGCTCCTCAGTTACCTACCTAGTGTTAACATTAACCTTAACACTAATCTATTGATTTTCAAGGGGAAAAGGAGGAAGATAAGACATGAATTAAAAAAAGGGGTAGTGATTGCACCAAAATAGAAAGGATATTTTTCCCTGAGGGTTACAATATGGGGGAAACACAAATCCAAGAGGTTAGAAATAAGCCACAATTCACTTTGCATCAAATTAAACTCATATCCACCATCATTTAAACACAGATAAATGAAATCATATAATAATAACCCACACACACCATGTCATTAATGAAAATAGAGACAAGGAACACAATAATCTAAGCTAAAGGGCATAAAAGATCCATAATCAACATCATATAATTTTTTCGAAGTATGCAAAGTCGATTACATCAATAGGGGAAGGCATTAGATGCATTACATTAGACTAAATCAAATATCTTCAACTCCTAATGTTTAACTACCATTTTGGCATGGTAACTTTACATTCAGGAGAGGATAACTACAATGATAAATTGAGTTACATTTGTAGAGGAATAAGAGACGGGAAGGGATCTGAAGATGTTGTTGTCGTCAAATCACTACACCCTCCCAATGGCCAGAATATTAACATGACATTTGGTTTGATTGGGAAACATGTGATCACCTGTCAAGTTATGGGACTTGGGCTTGAGGTGAATCTCAGGAGAAGGTCGGCTTCCTCTTCCTAAACTAAGTTTTGTGCTACTTCTAGTGCAATAAAATGGTTATCTAGACCTATGCTATAATTTTCATGGGTTTTAAGGAGAGATATTTGCAAGAAATGAAACTATACTAGGGATGGTGATGCACCAAATAAAGGGTGTTTCCAGACTTTGGGAAAGGTTAGGAAGGGTTAATTTGAAGAGGGTGTGTGCACCACAAGTACAACTTCACCTACTACAACTTAGAGAGGGTAAACAAAATACCACAAACTAAGAAGCATGTGTTCCCTTTGTTAAACTCAATCAGAAAAACAATATTTCATTTTCCAGTGAAGAAGGATGAACTTGAGAAGGGTGAACAAGCACCACAACTCAACTGCATGCAATACTCCACCACTTGATAAGCACAAAACTCCAAGAACCTGCAATAGAAACTTGAACTTGCACAATGTACCTACAAGCATGAGAAAGGCACAAAGAAGTATAGAAGGATGAAATGACTAAAGATTAGTCACAAAACACACACTTTTATTACTTCAACAACATGCAAAATGCATCATACATTCAAAAGAGGCAATGGTTTCCATTACAGTCTTGAAAGGAGGCTTGAAAGTTCCCTCAACATACAAGAACAACTTGCAGAAGAAGGAGGATTCTTGAAAACTATACACTTGTCTAAGATGTCTAACTTGTCACACGTCTAAGTTATGCACCAATGTTGGAATGAGCTTCCAACTTACATTTATAGAATAAATATGTGAGAGAGAGAGAGAAGAAGTCATAAATTCCCTTCCTAAATGAAGGCACATGATGGCCATTTATTACAGTTGGTTGAACCACTTGAGAAGGTTCCATTATGTGTCATTAATTTCCTAGTTGACCTTATCCTCTCAATTAATTAAAAGAATATTTAAATAAAATATTTAATAATAATAATAAATATTATTAATAAAATATTTAATAAAAATAATACTATTTAATTAATTATGGTGGGCCCCCTGAAGGATGGTTTGTACTCAAAGAAAGGGGGTGTCATGACAAAAGGGTCACACAACTAGCCAACTCAGTGGTTGGCTCACCGAGCTAACTCACTGAGTTGGGCGTATCAAGCTCCTCTTCATGAGATCACTTGCTCTCAACTAAGCCATCATTCTGATCCAAGCTCTATCTTATTACACTGAATCATGACTAGCTGAGTTCCATTGATTCCTCAACTCTCTGATTTGAGCTCATTATTACTCCTTAATGGTTCCCCATGAGTCCAAGCCACTCGATTTTCATTGGCATACAAATCCACCATTGGGTCGAGACTCATTCCACATTTAGTCACCGCTGAGATCATTGCATGATCACCTCACTTCTGAGCTTCATTATATTCATTACCAGATGAGCTCAAAACATCTTCATTCTCACATTTGTCGATGAGATTAAGTTCTTCTTTGACTCCTCATGTGCATGGTTTGATCAACCTGCCCACATTGAAACGATCTCTTCCACCGATTGAGTCTCACTCAATCTCACAACTCGCCACATTCTCCTTGAATTATGTTTTGAACTCTATCAAGTCGATCCTCTCCATTCCTGCCACTGGCTCGGGAATCAACTTTTTCATGCCCACATGTTGAAGCCATATCATCAATTGGGAACCTACCATGGATACTCAGTTACATTATGAGCTTCGCAAATCATCTAACCCTCCATGTAATTGTGAATCCACATGAAAGCCCTCAATGCGAGCTTGAGCTCTTTATCGAGTCCAATCTCAACTCCTGATAATGCTCCTCGACCCATGAACTTGGTCAGATCTCAATACATTGGTCATCATGACTCATCCTCTCACATTTCATGAGTACTGAGCTTGTATTTGAATGGCCAAGTTCCATTAACTTTGTTTCTTTCATTGAACATAGTCGTTCTCACTGACTCGATGAGCCCCCTACTGACCTGAGCTTACCCATATCAGTGTCAAGCCAAAGATTGGTCATCTGTTAGAATTTATGTCAAGCTTATCGCCAAGCAATGCCTCCCACCAAAGAGAGCTAATCCATCATTGAGCCAAGCTTGATCCAGCATTTGAGCTCCTTTCTTCCATGAGCTCCTATCCTATTACTTGAGCCATTTTATCTAAACTCACGAGAAACTTGTAACATTTTACTTCCCTGGAAATTGGTTCATCTTCTAGATTGAACTCCATGAGTCTTCCTGCAAGCTCATCTTGTTCAATGCTCCGAGCCAATTTCCTTGGCCAAGATCAATTCCTCAACTCAGACAAGCCAACTTCACTCCTAGGTCTCCATCAAACTCTTTATTATTTGTGCCTTTCCACGCTTAACCATGACTAATGACCTCAAATCCCACTTGACATGACTGAGCTCAGATTTTAATTCCTTCAAACCCAATGACAAACAACTAGGTGCATTCCTTATTGATCTCCATGATGACTTGGTTTCACCTCCTATATTCACGAGCATATTTCTACTTTGAACTCAGTTTTTCTGATGTGACTCACTGAGCATTTCGCTGGAGTACTCAGGCTCCCATTGTCAGCTCTAACTTCGAAACTCTAGCTTTGGCTTGACCAGCTTTCAGTATCCTAATCTCACAATGCTCTCATGAATTTCCCATGCACCGAAATTCATATGTTGGCTTTCCATTTGAACACCTTGACTTCACCGAGCTCGTAACAATGCATTGAACTAGCTCACCTAACATCACTTGTCTAAAATCTTCATTCATTTTCATGGAAATGTCCTCAGCTCATGACACCTTTCCCAAATCATTAGTATCCACATCGTTGCTGGTTTAACTTATGAGCCCTTTTAGCTCACTAGAATTTATCACTAACCTATTGCTTCTAAGACTCCCCATTTGCACAGTCCCTGCATTTAGTGAGCTTATCCATTCAGGCTCACTCCAAACTATTTCAAGTATCATCCCATGATACTTGTGGCATATGCCAAATCTCATCAGATCACTTTCTTCAACGTAACAAACCTAGAAATGCATCAAGCAGTCAACTAATTAATCCTCAACGTTATCAAATCAACCAGCTCTTGACTTGATCCACTCATGGTTTCTAAGACTTAATGTCCTCTCCTTGGACATCATTTCTCTTTGGACCCCTCAAACATACCTTAATTCCCGAGCCATCATTTGACCATTAGATTCCAATGGAATTAGGAAAATCCTATAGGACCAAAGATAACTCACCATGAGCATTTCCAAAATCCATCTCATGACTTCCTTGACATTGGCTCAAACGCTCTTAGTCCAGCTCAATATCAGATCCTATGTGAGTAACTCACTCCCATTATGCTCTTGTTCTCGAGTTATTTTGTAGTCTCAGTTGCATCTCCACCATGGAAATCAGCTTGACTTCTACATGTTCACTCATTACCAAATTCCTTGGTCAACTCATCTTCCACAATCGAGCTCAATTTTCCTCCGCAACGACCATCGTCACTGAAAGGCTCCTAACCACTCCCTATGAAATTTGAAAGCTGGAGCTTATCCATCATGCTTGAACTGACTCCCCATTGATATGTGCTCCATGCTCATGTAATCTTGTTTTTCATCACCACACAATGAGCTGCCAACCAATGATAATCTTGATGCCTTGAGCTCAATCTTCTCCAATGAGTAACTGCATGAATGTTCCAAACTAGCTCACCACATGATCTTGTTAGACCCTGCCCATTACTGCAGGTGTGTACCCTTATCTTTCATTTATTCTTGCTGGAACTCGTCCATTAATCCAAAATCCTCTTCCATTTATTTGATCTTGATTTTCATTCCACTTTACGAGGTTCTTGCAGAATAACCTCAATGAGATGCTCATTATTGACTCTCTCCTTCTTAGCATCATTATGCTCACTCTAGAAATCATCTCAATTAGACATATTTCCAACTTGATGTCATATGGTCTTGAAATCTTCCAAGCCTTTGATGCTCATGAGCACTCCCTCCATGTAAATCTCTAGCTTGTTAACTCACCCTTAACTGACATTAATCCCTTTCAACTCCCTCCAAGTGCTACACGTCTAATTGACTTATACACAAAATGCATTATTGGTGAGATTCCTTTGATGACAACTCAGTCATCCTTATTTGTTAAGCTCAATTGTTTGTTTGCCTCACTGAACTCGAGCTCACTCCTGGTTGAAAACATGTCATGGTCCTGACTTTCATTCATGAAATCCCAAGCTATCTTTAGCTGAATGATCCCATGACTCTTAGTCTTCATCACAGCTCTTATGACTCAGTCCTTTATAATAATATTTTTTTGTTGACTGATCATTTGAATTACATGTAATCTTCGGGCTTACTATACCATGCAAGATCTACATTTCACAAATCTATGAAATAATTTATTCATGGGGCCTGCTGGGCCTTCTAACTTGGGAAGTGGTCTTTTGCCCTCAAGTTTGGCTCACCAAGTAGCTCAATGAGCTACTCAATCAAGCTATCCCTTAACTCATCCCCCTCATGTGGATCCTCTTGGAATGTTATTTTTCTCTGACAAGTGCCTTTCTTAGTGATGCATTTCTTGAAACTAGAGGGTAATGTAAGTACAACAAGAATTTTGAAACCTTATCACTGGATTTTGAGTCATGTAAACATCTGCATGAGACCCCTTCAGATTGATTGAGTTCACAAGATTTTGATCATTTCTACATGATTCATTTGAGAGTGGGCCTCTCAAATCTCAATTTCCAATTCTGAGAAAACTTAGGTTTGAAAACCTGGGAAATGAGAAATAGTTCAAGATGATCCTAAATCCTCCTAGAAACATTATGAAATCCCTATCGAAACACAAAAAATTTCCTATAAGCCTCCAAGTTCTTGAGTGAATACCATAGAGTTTAACAGGACCCTCACATTGTCCAATTTTTCTCCATGTGCACAAAATTGGATAACATTTTTGGCAACCTCTCGGCAATGATTTTGCCTGCTAAGCATGATTCCAGTAGCCTTAAGTCATCCATTGGGCATGGAGTCAATATTGGAATCCTTGAAAGTGATTTGATCTTCTGTGATGACATCCTAGAATATTCCTTGGTATTATTGATCTTGAACTTCCCTGGAATGCTATGCAGGAAATATATTGCATCTGATGAATACATTTGACACCTACAGAGCACTATAAATTTGAAATTTTGACTGAAGCGACATTATGAAACTCTTATGGAAACTTTGAGCCTTCCTTCTCCTTTAAAAACCTCCAATGATGATACAATGTGAAAGAACAACACAAAACACAACAACGAGGAAAGAAAAAAATAACAACACATAAAAATGTGCATAAGAACTTGGAGGAAAACACCTAACTAAACTATACAGGGGGTGGAATGATCTCAAAAGAAAGCTTTGAGATGTATCCCATTCACATGAATGGGCAGTTCTTCTCCATTGAGCCTGGATAGATGAAATGAATTTGCCTCTTTGTAACTCGTGATGATGTATGGCCCACTCCATAGAGCGTCAAACTTGGCGTGCTTTCCTGGTTTGGCTCTATCTTCATCCCATTTGAGAACTAAATCTCCCTCTTGAAAATGCCTTTTGGACACCTTCTTGTCAAAATATTTCTTAACCTGAGCCTGATGTTTCTCCAAAGTCTTCATAGCCTTGTTTGTATACTTCTTCCAACTCCATGAGTCAAAAAATATGACTGTTAGAGGATCACTCTCCATAATCTTCAAGCTAATGAGATAACAAAGAAGGTAACTCCAAGGAGAAGTGAAAGTTTTGCTACTATTCCATATACAAGCATGAAAGGAGAGATTTTTTGATAGCCCTTTTAGGTGTGAACCTTACTATCATAGGATCACTTTCTCAAGTTGATGAGCTAACTCCAAATAAGGTAACTCCAAGGAGAGAAGAAGTTTTTCTTCTCTTACTATATATCCATGAAAGGAGGATGGCCCTTTTAGGTGTGATCCAATCTACCCATAAGGCAGTCTTAAGTCCTAAGTCCTCTTGTTAGTCTCCATTGTGCACTTGATAATCCTTGTGAGGTTTTTGTTGCTCTACTCAGCCAATCCATTTCCTTATGGATAGCAATTGGATGAAGTCTTGAGGTAGACTCCATTCTTAACAGCCCATTCACTCAACTTCATACCAAGAAAATCCATTGCATTATCTGAAATGAATGTAAATGGAACACCAAACCTTGTCATTATACCTTCTAAGAAATCAAGAATTACCTTCTCATTGTTCTCCTTCAATGCTACTACCTCTTTCCATCAAGTAAAATAGTTTGTTGCAGTAAGGATCCATTTATGTCCATCACTAGATGGAGGATTAATCATTTCAATGAAATCCAACCCCCATTGAACAAAGGGTTGATCCACTTGAATTGGATGCAGTGGAAGATCTGTCAACTTCTGCTTGCCAGTGAAAAAGGCACATTCTTTGCACTTCCTTACCCAAAGATGGGCATCTTTGAACAAATCTGGCCAATAGTAACCCAGCTCACATGATCTTGGTAGCAGTTGTTCATGCAAAATAATGTCCTCCAGATAGGCCATTGTGAAACTCTTCTAGTATCTTACTTACATGTTCCGGTCCCATGCACTGAAGAAGAACACTGTTCAAATCCCTTCGAAAGAGAACATTATCTACCAGAACATATGGAATAGACTGAAGATGGAAATTCCATCTTTGATTTTTATCCATGTTCATAGGATATACTCCTGAGAAAAGGAAACTCTTCATTTTGGATAACCAGTCAACTTGATCATCACCTTCATCAGTGTTTAGGAGTGTCACGTCCTCATCACCTTTTGATTCCATGTCTGCAACAAGTTGTTGACACAAACCTTTACCTCTGAAAGTTTGGTAACTTTTATATGTAATTCATACTCCATCACCTTTGTGATCCATCCAGCATGCTTTTCATTCATCTCTTTCTTCATAAAAAATTCCTTGACACCTAGATGAGACACCATCAGATGATTTTTTTTGGACAACATGTGCTTGAATTTCTTCAAATCTCGAATAACCACAAAGAATTTTTTTTCAATGAATGAATATTTGAGCTCATAGTATTTGAGGGATTGACTAAAGAAAGCAATTGGTTGCTCCATCAGATCATCATTTTGCTGGGTGAGGATCCCTGAAATGCTCTCTTGACTTGCAAAAGCATAAAGAATAAAATCTTTATCAAACCTTGGGTTCACCAGCTTAGGAGCTTGAGAAATGGCCATTTTGATGGATTCTAAGCTCTCCCTTCCTTCCTTTTTCCATGATAATGGCATATTTTTTCTTCAACATGGTTGTCAGTGGTTTAGCCAATGTTGAATTGAGGGATGAATCTCTGCATGAAATTTATGGTTCCCAGAAAACTCTGGAGACCCTTCTTGTGACTTCGAAGAGATAAGGACATAATCGAACGAATCCTGACTGGATCGATTGATAGTCCTTCCACTAAAACAACATGCCCCAACAACTTTCCCTTGTGCACTGTAAAAATACATTTCTTAGGATTAAGTGAAACCCCAAATTCCCTACATCTTTGGAAAACCTTCCTTAGATGCATGATGTGGTCTTCTGCATGCTTAGAGTATACAATTATATCATCAAGGTAAACCAAGATGATATCATTGATTAGTCCCTTAAATGCCATGTCCATGGCTCTTTGGAAAGTATCCCCGACATTGGATAATCCGAATGGCATTTTTTTGTAAGCATATGTGCCCCACTTGGTAGTGAAAGTCATTTTGAATTGATCAGATTCTTGGACCAGAATTTGATTGTAACCCGAATATCCATCGAGAAAAGAAAATATTTGAGCTCCTACCACCGTTTGAAGGATTTTCTCCATTGATGGAAGAGGATAATGATCTTTCAATGAGGCATGGTTCAAATCCCTGAAGTCCACACATAACCGAATCTCTCTATTCTTCTTCCTTACGGGGACCAGATTGGCTACCCAAGAGGAATGCTTGATAGGAAAAATTATATAGGCCTCAATGAGTTTGGTTAGCTCCTTTCTCATTAGTGGCTCAATTTTGGGATTAATTGGCCTCTATTTCTGACGAACTAGCTTGGCATTAGGATCCAGTTCAATGGTATGTTGTGCTAGACCTGGATCAAAACCACGCAGGTCTTTGTAGCTCCATGCAAAAATGTCATGATACTCTTGAAAAGTTTTGATGAAAGCTTCTTTCTCTTCGGAAGTACATACTTTCCCGATCTTCAGAAACTTTTCATTTGCTACCTTGACTTCCTCAAAATCTTCTTCTTTGACCACCATGTTAGAGCTTTGTCTTTTGGCTTGATCATCTGAATTGAAAATGGATTCCAGAGTAACTAAACCTTTTGGTAGCTTTTTGATTTTCAATTGTATGATTTGATCACCATATGATTCTTGCAACTTATTTTGATTTTTTGCAGCAAACTCTGCCTCTTCTTGTAGGAAAAGAACAATTTGTTTGTCACTATCAAACAATTTCCAGTTACTCACATTATCATGAAATGCAGGTCAAACCACCATTTTGATGTATTGCCACCCTTCTTTCATGATATCAACAGGTATGTCGTATTGCGAGCCAATTGTAGGAAGTCTATCAGCATCTTGATTCTGATTTCTAGGAACTTCATGGATCCCAAAAGCTTTAAATATTCAATCAAATCCTAGATTCGGTTCTTGTATGATCTTAAAAGATCATTTTTGGATGCACTACGTGTCTTCACTTGATGAACAACTAACTCACTGTCTCCAAAAATAGTCAGGGCTTTGATTCCCTTCTTTTGAGCTAGCTAAATTCCTTACACAAGGGCCTCATATTCAACAACATTGTTAGTGCAACTAAATTATAACTAGAAAGATGAGAAGTACCTATCTCCCTCTAGATAAATTAACATAACACCAACACCGGATCCATTCTTACTCCTCGATCCATTAAAGAACAATTGCCATAGTCCTTCAGAATTTCTTGGTGTTTTGACAAGTTGTGGTATGATTTTATCCTCTTCATGAATGCAATATGTACCCAATCTCGTCTCTTCCAACAGCAGAAAACCAGTTTCTTCCTCTTCCAACACATCAGCATAGGGATCATACTGATGATCTCGCTTACTTCATCCATCACAGTATTAAGGAATTCTTCAACAAGAGTGGTCAGTTCAAGATCATCATCTTCTTCTTCTAAATCACCGATGATATAATTCCCATTTATAGGTCTAGCAGTGTAGGGTTCTCCATGATTATGGAATATTGCTTCTACCCTTATAGTGACTTTGGTTCTGTATCAAGTCCTAATAATCATATGTGACCAATTGGCAGACAAATAACCACCCATCTTTATAGTGAAATATCGTGATAGGTAGATGGCAAAGAGAGGAGGGAGATCAATGACTGATGATGCCTTGGGTGAACGAAAAACTCAGGTATGCATGGATGGTAAGTTGAATTCCTTTGATGATTCAACCCGCAAAAATATTATCCTTGCCAATTTAGCAAATTGGTTTCTTCAGGTGCCTGTAGTTGATCTATTATTTCCTACATAGGTGAATTTTTTGTTGTCTCTGTAGGGGAGGACACACTCTGAACCATAAGATCCTGGCTAAGAACTCCATTGGGGAATATATTTTGATTATGGGGATCAGAACAAGGATAGCACCATTCGTATTCTTGAACTAGATTATTCTAGATAGGTATTATGGCTCTAGATGAGCTAGTAGTAAGAGGGTTCTAAAAGTTCAAAGGCCTTACATTTGTAGCTTGATTTGTAGCTTGATTTTATGGCTGATTATTCCCTTGAAAAGGAGGATGATTAGCCTAATACTATTGATTTTGTGGTTGGTGTGGACAATTATATTGAAATTGTTGTCTCTTGAGTGCACCACAAGTCAAGAAGGGTTGATTTGAAGAGGGTGTGTGCACCACAAGTCAACTTCACCTACTGCAACTTAGACAGTGTATAAAATACCACAGACAAGGAAGCATGTGTTCCCTTTGTTAAACTCAAACCAAACAACAATATATCAATCTTCTAGTGAAGAAGGATGAACTTGAGAAGGGTGAACAAGTACCATAACTCAACTACATGCAATACTCCACCACTTGATAAACACAGAACTCCAAGAACCTGCAATAGAAACTTGAACTTGCACAGTGTACCTCTAAGCATGAGAAAGCCACGAAGAAGTATAGAAGGATGAAATGACCAATATTATTCACAAAACAAACACTTTTATTACTTCAACAACATGCACAATGCATCATACATTCAAAAGAGGAAATAGTTTTCATTAGAGCCTTGAAAGGAGGCTTGAAATTTCCTTCAACATACAAGAACAACTTGCAAAAGGAGGTTTCTTGAAAACTATACACTTGTCTCAGAAGTCTAACTTGTCCAACCTTGTTGGAATAAGCTTCTAACTTACATTTATAGAAGTTGTGAAAGAGGATAGAAGAATTCATAAATTCCCTTCCTAAATTGAAGGCACGTGATGATTCATTTATTACAGTTTGTTAAATCACTTGAGAAGGTTCCATCATGTGCCATTAATCACCTATTGGCCTAATCCTCTCAATTAATTAAAAGAATATTTTAATAAAATATTTTTATAATAATAATAAATATTATAAATAAAAATATTAATTTAATTACTAGTTTATAGTGGCCCCCCCTGAAATTTGGTTTGCACTAAAGGGGAAATTATGAGGAAAAGGCCAAAAGTATCCCAACTCAGTGGTTGGCTCTGAAGGGCCAACTCACCGAGTTGGGTATCAAACTACTCTAACCAACTCACTCTCCTCCACCATGGCTAAGTTATCTTCCTCGTGAATTGACCCATGAATTTTCCCAATGTAACTTGGCCCACATGGCTTGGCTCCCTTCAAAGCTTGTCGATTGATCTCAAGTTCTTCCAAACTCATGCAACTTGGCCCTATGAGGCTAAAATGCTTCCACCGCTGAGCTCCCAAAATGAGCTCTCCACCAAGATTTTTCTATTCTTACCAAGATCTATGTCGAGTGAAGATTATGTGATAAGCTCCATCTTCTTTCTCCACATTGAACCTAAAATGAGCTCTTCATCAATCTCTTCCATTGATTGATCCGCTCTGCTCCAACTCTTGTTTCCTTGACTTAGATTAGCTCAGCCCTATGAGCTTCCTCCATTCTGTACTGGCTCGTCAAACATGCCCACATGTCGAGCCCCCTCAACTCTAACCTTCTAGGATACTGAGTTATACCGTGAGCTCTAAAATAATCTTACCCTCAGTCGTATTGTGAGCTATCCACAAAGGCCCTCAATGGCAGCAAACTCATTTACGAGTTGATCTTCCCCTACTAAGTTTTGCATGCTGACCCACAAATGCGGCCAGCTCAAACCTGGTCAATTTGACTCATTCTCTCACATGTCTGAGTACCGAGCTTGTATTTGAATGGCTAAGATCCATTCTTTTTCTTTCATTGAACATGCCATTCTCAATGACTTGACAAGCTCCCCTACTGACCGAGCTTACCCATATCAATGCCAAGTCGAGCTGGTCCTCTGTTAGAAATTGTGCCAATCTTATCACCAAGCATCACCATCCCACCTAAGAGCTCCATCATTGAAGCTGAGCTTGATCCACATTGAGCTCATATTCTTTCATAAGCTCCTAATCCTATGACCGATCCATTGTATTGAACTCATGAGAACGTTCATTTTACTTCCCTGGAAATCAGTTCCTTCTGGCTCAACTCCACGAGTCTGCCTACAAGCTCACTGTGTCTATTCTCCCCAACTTGTCTTGGCCACTTTGATCTCAACTAAAATGAGCCAACTTCATGAGTCTCCCGAACTCTATACTATTTGTGCCTTTCCATGCTTAACAGTCTTAACAACCTAGAATCCCACTTTCATGACGTTAACTCATATTTTAATTCCTTCGAGCCCGGTGACAAACAACTTCATGCGTTTCTTATCAATCTCCATGATGAATCTCGCATGTTTCACCTCCTATATTCACAAGCACATTTCTAATAACCACTCTATCATGTTGTGACTCACCCAACATCTTGCCAGAGGATTCGAAAACAGACTCGAGCTCCCCCCGTCAATGCTCTGACTGTAGAACTTCTACCTTTTCCTGCCACTTTCAAAATCCTGATCTCGAAAATGCTCACCTGAATTTCCCATGCACGGAATTCCTATGTTGGCTTGCCATTTCAACATTTCCCCTAGAAATGCTTGCCTATATCTCCCAATGTGGCTCGCTGTCAAACTTCCTGCATGGAAACACTCACATGAATATCCCACATTGAAGACTAAACTACAGAATTGGGACATCATTTGGCCAATTCGACCGGTAAGAGACAAAAATCTTCTCGAGAGCTCCCTAGGCTTCACAACGCATTTTATCTTGAGCAGGCGAGCTAAACTCACCGAGTTCCTCGATAGATTTTTGCATGCCAACTTCGAGCGAGCTCACTTTGTGTAGCAACCATCTTCAATGCATTCACACAAACTGAGTTGCCTCAAGTTATCCATTGAACCACTCCTTACTGATCAACTCATGCATTTACTTGAGTCCAAAATAGATAACTCCTCACTCTGCGTGAGCTAGTTTTGGCTCGAAATTTCCTTTGTTGATTTCATGTCAAGCTGAGCCTTCATACCAGTGAATTCCACCATGTTGTGTTATTATTGACCACAGAACTTCATCACAGTGAGCTATGTCCTACCTAATGATCTTGACTCAGTGTTGGGGAATCGAGTGAGCTCTTGGTTCTTGAATACAGATCCTCTACGAGCAAATCGCCTAGCCCATTGTCACAATCTCACATTATTTTTCTCGACACTTATCCTCGCTTGACTTCTACTCTTCCCACGGTGGCATGACTCCACAAACGAGCCCGAATAAATTCTCCTTACATGTCTGTGATGTTGAGTTATAAATTTGAGCTATCCATCATGCTCGATGACTCCCATTGATAGGGCTTCATCACATATCTTAGTTTGTCATCACCATGCAACAAGCTCCATTCATCCTATGTCACTCTTGATGTCTTGGCTCATGTCTGAATTTCCTTGGCTCCATAGAAGTCATCCCAAACTGAGATCACCACATGATCTTGCTAGCCTTGCCTTAGCAGGTGTTTCCCAAACTGACTCATTTATTCATCAACTCGTCCATGATGACCCAAACTTCCTCTTCCTTCTATGTGTGATCTCCTTTGCGTGATTTTTCCGAGGTGCTTCAGAATAACTTCGATGAGCTCTTATTGACTCACCATTCTTAACATCAATACTCACTCAAGCTTCACATCTCCATTAGACCCGTTGAGTCATCAGTGGCTCATCTTCCATGCCTTTGAGCTCCTTCCTCCCTCCAAGTGACTTGGACCTTAACTTGACTGACTGAGTGGAGCCCTTTTAACTCCTCCATACTACGTTTGAGTTCTTATGTTTTCTTGCCGAGATCCTCCAATCAACTCAGTCCCTTTGTCTGAGGTCAATTCTATCTGTTTACTCATGAACTCAAGCTTCACTCAGAGAAACATGTCGAACTCCTTATTGACATTCATGAAATCCCAAGCTTTCTTGAGCTCGATCCCATGACTCGGTCTTCATCGAGATCCTATGAGCTCGATCCTTTATAATAATCATTTTTTGGGTCATTATCATCTTGAATTTCTAATCTCGGGCTCCACTACTGAGCCATTTCAAAAATCATGAAAGAATTCATTCGTGGGGCCTGCTGGGACCTTCTAACTTGCGAATCATCTTTTGCATCAAGCTTAGATGATCAGGTAGCTCAATAATCTATTCGACGAGTTATCCCTTAACTTAGGCCTCTAATGTGGATCCTCTTGGAATGTTATTTTACTCCGATAAATTCCTTTCTTAGGATCTTTCTTGAAACTAGAGGGTAATATAAGTACAACAAGACCCTTTTAAACCTGATTTAGGGATTTTGATCATTTTTGCATGAGTCATTTGAGAGTGAGCTTTACGTATTTTGATCATTTATACATGATTCATTTGAGAGTGAACCTCTCAAATGTCAATTTCCTTGCTCTAAGAAAACCCTGAGCTTTGAAAACCTAGGAAAGGTGAAATAGTTCAATATGTTCCTAAATCCTCGTGGAACATCATAAATGTTATCAAAACACAAAAACTTGCCTATAAGCCCCTAAGTCCTTGAGTAGAGACCTAGAGTTTAATAGGACCCCATTATCCAATTTTTCCATGTGTGCAAAATTGGATAACATTCTTGGCGACCTCTCGGGGATGAATGCCTATTAAGCATTATTATAGTAGCCTTAAGTCATCCATTGGGCATGAAGTCAATGTTGGAATCTTGAAAGTTAATTGAAGATGATCTAACACATCCCAAAGTCTTCTTGAGCATTGTTGATATTCGACCTCCTTGGAATGCTAAGCATGAAGTATATTGCATCTGATGAATACTTGGTATCTATGGCATACTACGGAATTTTGACAGAAGAAACATTATGAAACTCTTATGGAAACTTTGAACCTTCCTTCCCTTGAGAAACTTCCAAGGATTGTACAATGTGCAAGAACAACACAAAACACAAAAACAAGGAAAGTAAAAGAACAACAACACATAACAATGTGCATAAGCACTTGGAGGGAAACACCTAACTAAACTGTACAGGGGGCGGAACACACTCAAAAGCAAGCTTTGAGATGTTTCCCATTGACATGAATGGGCATTTCTTATCTGTTGATCCTGGATAGACAAAATAAATTTATCTCTTTGCAACTTGTAATAATGTAAGGATCACTCCAGAGAGTGTCAAACTTGGTGTGCTTCCCTAGTTTGGCTCGATATTCATCCCATTTGAGAACTAAATCTCCTTCTTGAAAATTTGGAGTTTCCTTTTATCAGGTTTTTAGAAACTAAAAAACGTAAAATTTAGTCATGAAAATACCCCTCATATCCTCACCTAATCCTTTGAAATTATACTATTACTATAGATCTATCAATTACGCTTGAAATGAGAGTAGTCTAATCTCAAATGGAGCTTTGGACCAAAATATATGATTAAAAAACCATTCCTATGTCAATTCCCAAAGCCCATATCTAAAAACAATAGCAAGTTTCTTTTACCATTTTTTTAGGCTCAAAAACACTTGATTGTGACCTTAAACCACATCTAATGTACTTTTGTCTTTAAAATCATTCCAAGGAGATCAGTTTTTGCTTATTTTGGTCAACACAAGAAAAAGATATGATCAATCAAATTTTACAAACGTTTTACACATATGTCAACCACATGGCCATCAATTTTAACCTCCTCTACCAATTGGCCACGTTTATATCCCTTATTGGTCATCTTTGATCCATTTTTGTTCCATATGGATCTAGAAGAGCACCACTTCTTAAGAAAAACCAGAAACAAAAAAAAAATTAGGCAGGAAGAGGAATAAACTGTTAAGTTACAGAACCGCCACTCTATGTAGAGTAGCCATTGTGTAACCGCCCCGATGGTTACGTAACCACCCCTCTACACAAACAAAGGTTACATAACCACTGCAGAGATTGCATAGCCACTGATCTAGAGACACTGGCAGTCCTATCACTAATGGACAAAAAATAAATAATCCATGAATAGTCATGGATTTGGAACATCCGGACTGTGTCTCTTCCCTATACAACCCTTCATATTCTCTAGTGCACGGGAGGACATGGGAAGTAACTATAAATACAAGGAGATTAACTAGTTTATGATCATTGATGTTTGAATGAAGAGAAGTGAGAAGAAACCATTAAAGCTAGAATTTTTTTATAGAAGCATGGTGTGAAAACAAAGCAACCAAGCACATAAGGGAGGTGTTGAAATTGTTTATCTTCCTTCATCTTATTGTAATGTGTATTTCTTTTTAATTTGGCCAATATATATAAGTGGGAAGAAATAGAAATTTCCCTTCCCTACTGTTTTTCCAACAAAATTGGGGTTTCTAGGATAAAAATACTTTGTGTATGCTAAATTATTTTCTTTCCTTTACTACAAAATAGTTCTAAGTTCATATTTCATTCACTAGCATTTGAGAATTGTTATTTTCAAAGAATTGGAAGTAGAACTATAATTATTGTGGTCTCGTAAATTTCAAAAACTAGAGGTTTACAGATCAATTTTCCTACCTTCGGTGAGGCCACATGTCACAATCTCACTAGATTCAGGGTCTCAAGCTCATGGGCTCAGCCTGCACCTTGATATGTATCATACTTTTTGAGAGCTTGAGTGACCTGTGATTGGTCCACATGGACCAATGATGTGTCATTCAGGATCTTGGGGTTTCCAAGTATCCTTAGGGTTGATAAGGGTAGCCTATGAGATTTTAGGCCACCACATGTTCTTGAGGTCTTGAATCACCTTGATTGCAAACCCTTGTTGGATTAATGTTTGAATCTAGAAACTCCCAGGATCAGGGATTATTGTGACTGGTTCACATTGACCAATCATGGATTGTCATGATTGGTCCACATGGACTAGTCATGGTATCTCATTCTCTTGGGTTTTTAACCATGCTCTATACTTAGCCACCTAGATCTTGATTCCCTAAGGAGCTTGAGTGGCTTGTGATTGGTCCACCTGGGCCAATCACAAACTATTCAGATTCTCAGGCCTTGGTCCTTCTCCTTTAAACCTTCCTCGTGCTTTATTTTGTTAGCATAAATGTTAATACATCATTTTGTTTTGTTTTCTAGACTGACCGTGTTCAGTTATGCCCTCGTGCTAAGTCGGTTTTCCTTCTTGCAACTATTTTTTGATTCCATGACCACTTTACTATTGTATATTTTATCTTGTACTTTTGCTTTCGAGATATCAATAAAACAAAAAAATTCTTCTCTTCCTTTGCCATATCATTGGTATTAGAGCACTCCCCTCCCTGCGTGGAAACTTGGAGAAGGCGTTTTTGAGGAGCACAAGATCTTAGGATGTGTAAGAGCTCCTCTATCCTTGGCGTGGCATTTTTTTGTCTTTATTGTCTTTGAACTTAGGCTGGAATGTGTAAAAGGATTGGAATTTTTGGCTGGAGTGATCTGTTTGGATTCCTCTTGGACGTGGCAGACAAAGGAAAATAAAATCTTGAAGATTGACGTGGCACCTGTGTAAAGAGAATATAATGTCTAGAAATGTGTAAAAGTAAAAATTTTGCAGACCTATATTTTGATTAAAAGCGCCCTTTGTTGGCATGGAGACTACACAAACCTTCAATGTGTGTCTGGGTGTAGAAGATTTTTATTACAAAATTTGGAGGAGAAAAATTGACCTCGAGAGCACATGTCATGCATTCCAGATGTTGAAAAAAGTGCTATGATCAATCCGAGAAATGAATCGTCATTAAGAGGCCAAGAACAAGCTTCTGAAAGCACCATATTTTATTTTACATTACTTAACGCCCTCCATAGCAACAGAAATCTACAATTTGAGGAGCTAGTACATAAGGGACTACTGGAGTGGTCGTACGGTGTCAAGCCAAGAAGGTAATGTTATCCAAAATTCACCCCACAAGGTAATTTTGATAACTTACATAATTTCTTTAGGCTTGAGCAAGCAGAAATGATTCCATACCCAAAATCAGGGTTTTGAGGGATCCCTTGGCTTTTCTCTAATTTCCCTATCCAAAGAAAAATCCAAGAAGTTAGATAAAATTTGAAAAAAAATGTAAAAAATGAAGTCAAGGGCCTATTTTAGTGGAAATCAGGTCTAGGAGCTGTGGAAGGAACCAATGCGTATTGTATTGGGGTTCATCGTACCTAGTTTAGGTCTGAATGGCAAAGGAGACAGTGTTTTGCAACTAATTTGGCTTCCAACGTCCCAAGCCACATAGGTTCAGTTTGGCCACCAGTTCCCCGCATTGCTGAAGTCACCAATCCACAAAGGATCTCAATAAAAATGCAGAAAAAGTGGATAAAAATGTCCTGCACGATCTATGGGATAGCTGGGATCAAGGTATGCGTGGGCCTCAAAAATCTAAAATAGCCACAGCCAAAGAAATGTGGAAAAAGTGGGAGATTTTTTCCTACGCAGTCTGCGAGACATCTAGGACAAAAATACCTGAAATTCCTTAACAGCCAATTTGGTCGCAGCCAGTTCAGTGCGGAGATGCCGAAAAAAAATGTCTGGGACAACCGGGACACACGGACCTAAAATCATCAAAATCATAGCACTCAAAACAATGCAGATATGTCAGGAGTCAACGGCCCACCTAGCCCTATCAACGGCATATGCACAAGGATAGAAAAGCTCGAATTGGGTAATGTGGAGAAAGAAGGATCGCATGGTCCAAGTACCACGGGGACACGAGTTTCCCAAAAACCCTCAATACAAAGGGAAAGTGGAATGCCTAACCCCCAAACTTCAAACAGGGAAAACTTTTGACTCATTATGTGAAAATAAAGAAACATCTCCAGCTCCAAGAAATTAAATTCCCAGTCCCGTAAAATGCAAGAAATCCCTGACAAACTCAAAATAGTTGCTCACACTCAGAAGACCATAAATTTTGCAATTCTCAACGGATTTTCACAAAATTGGTCTTGTTGGAATCGTGACTTCGAGCATGATGCAAAAAATCAAGAAATGTAGAAATTTATGAAGTTTTGATGATGATTTTAAGGAAAATTTTCCAGGTTCTAAACAATGATTTTATTAGTGGTTAGAGATGCATTTAATGAAGCATGGGAAGACATTTTTCACTATTGCAAGTCATGAGGTGGAATGGGGAGCCTTTTGCAAGTAAAATACCATCATTTCACTTCATTTATTACCTCTTGCAAGTGGTTAAAAGGCATATTTCGGGATTTCAATCCTCTCTCTTCCAAACTCTATAAATTAGAGTGTTGGGCTCATTATAAAGGGGGTAGTTTTTTTTTAGTAGCAAAAATCTGTCATTTTGGTTTTTTGAAGCCAATGTGCCGTAAGCCCTTGTAGTGGACTCTTTGCATGGTGAGTCAGACCTTTGTTTTTTAATAGATTGAACTATGCATATCATGAAGCAATAGATGTAAGTTGTGGATATATCTTCCCTTGTTGTGTTTGTTTGCATTCTTCTTGTCTCTTAAACCTCATTGCAAATATATTGTGTCTATTTTATGCTCTTGCAGAGATTCATTATCATTATGTGTTTATGAAATATTGTTGTGAATGTATTTGCTAGATTGTGGAGAATCGTTATCACCCTCTCTAGTATGTACTTTGATTCCATTTTACACACATTGGAAAGTTATTCTCATTCCCTCCTTTTCTAGTGTATCACCACTTTATTGTAGGTTTTTTTTCCATGCACTCTCTCTCACTGTTCCCTTGGAAAATCATATTAGGATAAGATATTTTTGTTTTCATTAGAGTAGATTATGGAAGGTAGTTTAGGAGCAAGAACCAGCTTTCTCTGGAGGTCTATCTCAAGTAGCAAGTCCTACAACTTGGAGATAAAACCCATGTTACCCAGTCACACCGTGAGCTCAAGAACACACACTTGTGAAATTCTAAGGTTGTTTTAATTTGGTGATAATAGGTTCATGTGGAGCTTGAGAAATGCTACGAGGAAGATGATGAACGTGAGATATAATGCCCAAACAAGTGTCTGTGCCTCACTGCACGAGCATATCAAGCCCACCTTCGTTCTCTTGTTCATCAGTAAGGCATTGTACCTTTGAACATAATAATAATAAAATATTATTTTTCTACATCATGCCATCTCTGATAAAAAATTGCCATCTGATGCTCAGCTCTTGAAAGATCCAAATTATGCTACATGGAAGACAAATATGAGAACCAGTATCTTTTTTTAAGATCTCTGGGAGATCATAACTAGTACATTCTCTCGTCCCACCAACATAGATGAGAAAACAAATTATGATAAGGTAGATGCAAAATCCTTTATGTTGATCACTCTGAGCATATCTAATGAGGTGTAACCACACATATGGAATGCGACAACATAAAAGAAGTCCTAGGATACTCTCTCTATCATCTACAAAGCAAAGAATTTGACCGAAATTCTTCATCTCCAATCAAATCTTCATACCATGAGTATATAACAAGGTGATAAAGTGGAATAATTTTTGCATCATGTGGCAGATTTATGAGGAGATCTTAGCACACTCAGAGAATTGGTTGAGGATAAGTTTCTTATCCCTCTCACACTATGATATCTTTCTTCCCAGTTCAAGACATTCATCACTACATTGACCATCACACAAAAGGAGGTGAGATTTACTAAAGTGGTAAATTTTTTACAGCTATAAGAATCCATTTAGACACTGCAAGAATAATTTGAGGACAAACTGTTGTTATTGAGGAAGAAGAAGAGTTAGAATCCTCGTAAATGAAAAAAAGAGAAGCAGCCATAAAAGAAACAATAGAAGAAAAATTCTCAAAAGGTGAATCGATGGTGTCACATCTACACCACGAATATGCATGACACTGCAAAATGTTAGTACAATGGTTACACACAACAAAATTTTGGAGAAGAGAGCACATCTAATCATAGTGATGGGTCACAAGAAATCCAAGTGGTGTATTCACATAAAGAAGAAGAAATGACATGTCCCATCCCAACCAGATGATGACTCAAATGAATATGTCCCAGAATCATCACATTACAGCACACATGAAGATGATTTAGTTCTTGTATCCCAAACCTCACAGCCATCAAAGAATGTTTAGTTGATCGATTTAGGTGCCAAAAAGAACATAATAGGTGATAGAAATATGTTTGATTCATTGACTAATCAACCCACTTGAGATCATGTTCATATTTTAGATAACAAGGATTATGTAGCAGAAGGAATAAGCAATGACACCATTACTCTCAGGATAAGAAGATGTACTCTCACAAAGGTGCTCTATGTCCCTAGCTTGACCACAAATATCTTATCTATCTCTCAGATGTTGAATCACAATCTCAAGGTGGAGTTCCTAGTTCAGAATGACATCAAATCATGCCTGATATCTTAAGAAGGTATGATACTTGTTAGAGATTTTTTGAAGGATAGTTTATTTGCATTAGATAAAGTTTAATCCTCTACAGTTGTACTATCTTCCTCAATGATGTAATCCACTGTACTATGGAATTATTGATATGGACATCTTTCAGTTGGCTCCCTCTATTAGCTCAGTTCAAAGAATATGGTACATGGACTTCCTCCTCTCTCTCAGTTATTACCTCTTTGTCCTTGATTTATGATGGGCAAATACATCAGGATCTATTCAACTGGATAACATTCAATACCACGAACCATCTCGAGGTCATGCATACCGATCTGTGTGGACCATTTCCTACCTCATTTAAGGGGTTTCAATACTTCCATTTGTTCACTGATTACTATTCGCATAAGACTTAGGTGTTCTTTCTCTAAAATAACAGTGAAGCATTTTCAAATTTCTAAATCTTCTATAAAAGAGTTGTTAAGAAGACCAGGGAGCCCCTTCTTTTCCTCCACTCAGATTGAGGGGGGGAATTCACATCAAATAAATTATTGGCATTCTTGAATGAGCATGACATCAGACAGTACCTGACTTCCCCCTATACTCCTCAACAGAATGGAATTACATAATATCTCAATCGAATTGTCATGAAGATGGCACGTTACATGCTATCCACTACGAAGTTGGAGAATAGATTTTGGTCAGAAGCAATCAAGAGTGTTATATATCTTTTGAACCAAGAAACGACAAATATCTTGAAGGAAAAGGCACCATAAGAGATATGGATTCATCATGTTGGGGTTAGACCAAACCGGTTGTATAGATATATATCATATTAAAGCATACAAGCAATAAAAAAAGAAAATACACAAGATATAATGTGGTTCACCCAATGTGGGCTACGTCCACTAAGAAATGACTAATATATTATTCCATAGGTTGTACAATTGAATATATGCAATCTTCCACACACGATGTATAATATTTTTCCTCTCACAAGCTTCTCTAAGTTCTCACCAAGAATTACCTCTTACAATTCTCTCAATCTAACATCTAACCCTAATTTCCTAGATTATATAAACCTATACAAACTTAGGACACTTTATCCATTCATTTACAACCATTAGATCAACTTTATAACAAATGTTAGATCTAATTATTGTGACTTAAATATAAAAAATCACGCACAAGTAACCGATGTTGATTTCCCTAACCGATGTCAATTTTTCCCAACTAATGTCAGTTAGTATGCTAGGTGATTGACACCAGTCAACCAACCAATGCCAGTTACTATTTAAACATGTAATTTGTAAATAAGCTCCTGTGTGAAGCAATTCAGCTCCACAATCTCAACAATATCCCACTTGGAGATAAATTACTACAATATCTTACATAGCTCCATCCTTAGTTCCTCTCTTAGCTTTGTTTCTTCCTCTTCAAGTCTCAAACTCGAAGACCAATAGAAGTCGAGAGTAGCTCCAACTTCTCCTTCGCCAATGGCTTCGTTAGCATATCCGCAGGGTTCTCATTCGTATGAATTTTCTCTAATTTCAACTTCCCATCCTCCAACACTTATCGTATGAAGTGATATCTCAACTGAATGTGTTTATTTCTTGAATGAAACATTGAGTTATTTTCTAAAGGAATTGCACTTTGACTATCACTTTACAATCTGCAATCCTCTTGCTCCTTTACCAACTCTTCCATGAACTTTCTCATCTATATCATCTCTTTGTTAGCCTTTGTAGTTGCAACATACATGGCCTCTATAGTAGACAAGGCCAAAACATTCTGTAATCTTGAAATCCAACTAACTATCATCCCACCTATTGTGAATACATATCCAATGGTACTTCTCCTACCATCTAAATCTCCAGCCATATCTGAATCAACATAGGCCTATAAAGTAGTATCAGACCCTCCATAACATAATTGTATGTCAGATGTCCCTCTAAAATACCTAAGAATCCAATAGATTGCTTTCCAATGATCTTTACCTAGATTGGCTATATATCTGCTCACAACTCCCACTACCTGTGCAATGTCTGGTCTGGTACAAACCATAGCATACATTAGACTTCCAACTACTGAAGCATATGGAACTTGTGCCATGTACTTGAACCTCCTCATGTGATGTAGGACACTTATATTTTCTCAATTTAAAATGTCCAGCCATAGGTGTATCTACATGTTTTGCATCCTGCATTTTAAATATTTTCAACACCTTATTGATATAATCCTCCTGAGACAAATACAATTTTTTGTTCTTCATGTCTCTAAGAATTTTCATGTCAAGGATTTTCTTTGCATCTCCCAAATCCTTCATTGAAAATGTGTGAGCTAATTTTTCTTTAAGCTCACCAATGTCCTGCATATTAGATCTTGTAATAAGTATATCATCCACATACAGTAAAAAAATAATATATCTTCCATTTCCGATCTTCTTGAAATAAAAACAATGGTCAGATCCACATCTTATATAACCATAATCATGCATAAAATTTTCAAACCTCATATACCATTTCCTTGGAGCTTGTGTTGAGCCCATAAAAGCTCTTTTTCAACCCGCACACATGTTTCTCCTTACCCTTGACTTCATAACTAAACGGCTAATTAATATAGATCTCCTCCTCCATATCAGCATGAAGGAAATTCATCTTAACATCAAGTTTTTCTAAATGAAAATATTTTACTACAACTAAACTCATAACTGTATGGATGGAAGTCATTTTAACAATATGATTAAATATCTCACCAAAATCAATACCTGATTTTTTTGCAAACCCTTTTTACCACAAGCCTTACTTTGTATCTTGTATGTCCACCCTCTTCCTCCTTGATCCTGTAAACCCACTTGTTTTGTAATGTCCTCTTACCTACTCGAAACTTGACCCATGTCTAGACCTATTTCAAGGAATCCATCTCCTCATCCATGCCATGTTCCCACTCAACGTGGGTATCCTGTTGCATTGTTTCTTCAAAAATTTCAAGTTCACCACTATTAGTTAATAAAAGATAAAATAATGAAGGAATAAATCTTTCTGGGGGTTTACTTACTTTTTGAGACATTCTTATAGAAATTTCAGGTGCTTGAGGCTCATTCTAGACCTCTTGGACATTTGTGTCTAGATATGATAGTGACCAACGCTAGTCACTTGTAACCAATTTCAGTGCCTCTATAGCCAACGTCAGTTCACCTAACTGATGCCAGTCCAACTCTAACTGACACCGGTCACCCTAACCGATGTTGATGTCTGGATTTTTCTTTTAAATATGAGAATGCACTTTTCTCAGCAAACTCTTCACTTGGTTCATTCTTGGGTACAAAAATATGATCCATGTACATTCTCTTTTCATTCCAATCAATATTACGACTCTTAATAATCTTAGCATCTTCTAAATCCTAAAACCAAAATCCAAAATCACCATAACCAATGAAACTGCATCTCTTGGATTTAGCATCCAACTTCTTCCTATTTTCTTTAACAACATGTAGAAAAGATTCTAAACTGAATACTCTAAGAAAAGAAAGATCTGCCTCTTTTCCATTCCATGCTTCTTCTAGTATTCCACCATGCAGTGCACTTGAGGGGCCATGATTGATCAAATATACCGATGTATCTACTACTTCTACCCAAAACTGCAAGGGTAATCCAGCATGTATCCTCATGTTTCTAGCACGTTCCATAAAAAAAGAAATTCATTCTTTTTGCCACTCCATTCTCTTGTGGAGTTATAGGAACCATTCTTTATCTATGTATTCCATTCACTAAACAATAATCATTGCAAACCTTGTTGCATTACTCACCACCATTATCATATTTAAGACACTTCAACTTCAAATTAGTTTGATTTTCTACAAGGTATTTCCATCTTTTAAATGTGTAAAAAACATCAGATTTACGTTTAATACAATAAACCCATACCTTTCTTTTGGCATCATCAATAAAAGTCACATAGTATTGGGATCCTCCATGAGAAGCTACATAGGCTAGTCCCCACACATCTAAATGCACAAGCTCCAATTTTTGCTCCTTCTTTATTGCCCCAACTTTAAGAAACCTCATTTATTTTTCTTTCCAAATATGCAATGCTCACAGAAATCAATATCTACATCTTTCAAATATGATAACTTACCCTTTGCCTTTAATATTTGCATTTCTTTCTTACTCATATAGCCTAGCCAATTATGCTACATACTTCCATCTGAATCTGAAGTAGATAGCATAGAAAATATACAAGCTTTTCAATATTATTCTCTACTATTTATTTCAGTTGCCTCTAAAACAAAATAAAATGCTCTTACCTTCACCACATAAATAAAATGAAAGGGGGTTGGATTTAAGCACCTACTAGTAAGAATCACAAGCTTTAAGCCCTCATATGACCATACCATATGAATAAGGGCTAAGAATTTCAATGGGTTTCTTCGACTAACTACCTATTACTAACATAACCCTAAAAACTGATCTACTAATTTGTAAGGAGAAATGGGAAAAGGGAAAATATTAAGTAAAAAAGGGGTAGTGATTGCACCAAAATAGAAGGGATCTCTCTCCTTGGTGGGAAAATTAGAGGGAAAACAAAAAACCAGAAGTGTCGAAATAAGACAGTTCACCATGCATCAAATCAAACTCTCATTCCACACCATTTAGACATAGATAAATGAAATCATGCAAACATAACCCATACACATCATGTCATTAATGAATAGAGTGGAAAGAAACACAACAATCGAATCCAAGGGAAGAGAAGAGCCACAATCAACATCATATTATTTTCTAGAAATATGCACAATCTATTGCATTAATGGGGAAAGGCACTAGGCACCGAAGGTATACAATTCATAATGTTTAGAAACCATTTGGACATGATAATTTTACATTTGGGAGAGGATAATTACAATGAGAAATTGAGTAGAGAGAGAAGAGAGGGGAACAAATCTGAAGATGCCATGGAAGATGATTGACCTTCTTGATCTTTTCAAACTACCCCAAAATTAGCTTAGAAGGCAATCCACTAGTATTATGATGATATACTTAATGGGGTTACCTTTATCTACAAGTATCATGTGGATATTTGTTTTGATGATATTTAGGGAAATTGACATTTTCTATTGAGATCAAGTAGATAAAGTGAAGTTTAAGTTGTCCTTTGTCTAATTTAACCATCATTTCCCTTTGTACCACTAATACAACTCAATTCTTAGCAACCAATTCTATCTCCTCCCATGTGTTTGGGTGGGACCACAAGGTGATAATGGCTCTGAACATCCTTAAAAAGGAATAATATTCCTCTAGAATCATCTATAACTGATTTGGATTTTGTTTGACCATAATTTTAAGAACTAAAAACCTAAATTTTATTCATGAAAATATCCTGTCTCCTCACAAAATCCTCAAAAAAATTTCTTTAAGTGTAGCTCTCTAAAATATTCTTATCATAATATTGGTCTCATGTTAAATGGATATTTTGATCCAAAGATATGAGAATAATACTAGCCGTGTGTTGTTCCCCAAAGTCCATATATGAAAATGGTAGTGAGTGTGTTTTACCACATTTTTAGGCTCAAAAATGATTGGCTACTACCTAAGACCACCTCCAACATGTATTAGTCTTTAAAACCTTTATAAAAAGGCTGATTTTGCATAGTTGAAGGCTAGGGACCATCAATTTTAACCTACTTTACCAATTTTCCAAGTGTCCATACCTAATTGGTGATTTTTGATCCATCTGTGTACCTTTGGTGAGGCCACATGTCAAAACATCCTCATATTTATGGTGTCAGTTCATGGGGTTAGATCCTTGATCTCTACCTTGTTAGGTCTCAAACATCCCAAGAGACTGATACATCCGTGATTACTCCACATGGACCAATGATGTGTCTTGTTAGTTCTTGCGGTGACTATTCTGGAAACATTATTGGTAACTCAGAGGGGCCGTCTTCTTACTAGATGTGATAACCAATTTCCTTATGTATCCATTGGGATTGGAGTCATCCTATAACTTTAAGATTGGCCTTGAGAACATTCAATCATCTTGAATATTTACCTTTCCTTTTCTGATTTAACAATGAAAAATATCTGATTTCTCCATGAAAATCCTTCCACACAAACCCAATGTGAAATCTATCTCAGATCTACACAAAAACTCTAAAAGATCTCCAAACAAATTCCCATTATGTGCCTCCAATAAAAAAACTATGCACAAAATCAAAATCATACATGTTTCATGTGAAACATGTAAAGTGTGCCAATAAACGTATTCTTCCTAGATAACATTAAACTACTCCTACTCTAACCATGATTAAAATCATGTCAAACTAATCCACAAGTCAGGTAAGATAAATAAATTCCTTTTTTGATGATTGTAGGCTAATAAAAAATATTTATAATAACTAAGGATGGTGAGGATTAAGAAAACATGCCCAATAGATCATTATATTTCAAAATATCAACTAACTTGGCTAAAAAACACCTTTATTTGATCATTATTCTAGTTTTGGAGGTGTTGAAGTTGAATTTTGAAACTTTGATGTTCCTCACCATACTCCAAAATGAGCATGGTAGGTGACAACTTTTGTTTAAGATTTAATATATCCAAGTATTGATTTAAAACCCAACTTTCAAATCCAATGGACTTCTCCAACTCTCAAACAAGCCACAATCTTCATTTTTCTTCTTTTGGGGAATGTTTGCAAGTTGTTTTAGCTTGTCTTCTTCTATTCTATATTTTAAAAACACCTCTATTCCAACACTTGGCTTGCATCCCCTTTCTCAGGCTCAAACATGAATTTTATGAGGCTAAACTCATCATCCCTACTCCCTAGCAATTTCAAACTTTGTTTGAAGGTTACAATGCCTAATGATGCCACTAGTGAGTCAGTACAATCCTTCATAAACACAGCAAGCTATAAGCATGTGCAATAATAGGCATCATTGCATTAAAAAAAACTCATGCTCACACTGAATATCTTCCTCGTCCTTTATCTAAACTGCACAAGTGTTGAGAAACACGTTTATCTCCTTCTCAAGATCAATTTTATCTTCATCTGATTTTTCATGATTTCTTTCTATGATGGATGCCTCTATTTTCACATTTTGAACACTCTCGTCATCTGAGTATGAGATACACAAATATATGCAAATATTATATCATTGTTTCCTTTGGTGAAACTATTGTGAACTAGATATGATATGTTGGAAAGAGTTTGTTCATTGATTAAAATTTTAGAAAGAGTTAGTTTGAGCTCAAAATTGTTGATTTAATCCTCTGAATCCTTCATATCAATCTCCACTATGTGTTTCTATCTCTACAACTCAATGAATTTGAGAAATTATTGCTTAATTCTATCTTGTTCATGTTGATCCTCCAATAAAGTTTCATGGAATGTCATTAAATTCTTCTTGAAGTGTGGTAGGTTCTGCACTTTATTCTCCTCCTCATGATAGTGATTAATACCACAATCTACTAATACCATGTTATAGTTTGGTTTGGTAAATACTAGGTAGAGGATTGGGATAGCCTATGAAAGACCACAATTCCTAAATGTTTCATGAAAAATCTTTGGAGGGCTAGGTAATGCCATAACTGGAGGTGGGAGGAAATTTTGTAAATTATAGTGGATTTTTTGGGTTAAATGAGCCTCTAGAAAAACAAATGGAGGATTATGAACCATAGGGGTTTCTTGGATCTGAAGTAAAACATTATGAGGTTCAATAATTAAATAAAGAGAATGAGGATTTGAGAGATGTGAGTGGATTTCCTTTTACTTGCCTAAATAATATTTTTATCATCTTGTATAGCTACGTCAAAATACTGAGGAATATTTCTACCTCCTAGAGATTGAATCATGACATCAAGATTGGAATCAAAGCATCTGAAATAGTACAAGAATGTCATACCTAATTGGGGCTTCAATTCCTGAGGTATTTTATTCCAATTATTTGTGAATTTGAGATTAAAGTGCAAGACATGTTCCATTAAGGCCCTCTTTATGGTGTTTAGGTGTTCCATGAGAGATATGATTTATGCATTCTCCTTGCACCACTTCTCTAAAAAAATACCAATTGATTCCATGTAGAAATGGATTGTGGAGCCAAATTAGATACTAATCTTGATCTTTACCTGTAAAAGAAGAGACAAGTAGTATAATACAAAGATTATCCTCTCATATATTTTGGATGGCACAATGGTTGGCCACATATTAGATATTCTCAACAAGAGTTATGTCACCATTTTCAAGAAAGATAGGTAGGGTTTATAGGGATAATTTATGAATCTCATCTAATTGCGACAAACATAGAGGGTTAGAGTCAAAATAAGGGTATGGGTAAGCTTTTTTGAGAGAAACGAAAGAGTTGAAACATTAATATATGAATGGAAGATGAAGGAAATTTCCTAACATTTAAGGAATTTTTAATATTTGAACCCATGGAGTTTCCAGATGCTTGAAGAATGAGGTTCACAAACCATATGAGTTGAGAAAACACAAATATTAGTTGTAAATCAAAAGGGTGTGCATACTTATGTGAAAAAATATAGTAATTGACTCAATCAAGAACAAAAACATTGTCTACAATATAACATTTTATTGATAAATATGAGGATCAAACAAAGTGTTCACACAATTGGTCCCATTGGGCATGCCAATACTTCTTGTCACATAAAATGTGCACCTGTGAAATCTCACCAAGTTCTTGAAAACATTGTTGTCTTAGTATAAATAATGGGAATTTCCCTAAGGTGTGGAACATTGGCTCCTTAGGTAGACCTCCATAGAAGGTTGGCTCCTCAGTTAACTACCTAGTGTTAACATTAACCTTAACACTAATCTATTAATTTTCAAGGGGAAAAGGAGGAAGATAAAACATGAATTAAACAAAGGGGGTAGTGATTGCACCAAAATAGAAGGGATATTTTCCCCTGAGTATTACAATATGGGAGAAACACAAATCCAAGAGGTTAGAAATAAGCCACAAATCACCTTACATCAATTTAAACTCATATCCACCATCATTTAAACACAGATAAATGAAATCATATAAGAATAACCCACACAAATCATGTCATTAATGAAAAGAGAGACAAGGAACGTAATAATCTAAGCTAAAGGGCATAAAATATCCATAATCAACATCATATAATTTCTTGGAAGTATGCAAAGTCTATTACATTAATAAGGGAAGGCAGTAGATGCATTACGTTAACCCAAATCAAAGTTCTGCAACTCCTAATGTTTAACAACCATTTTTGCATGGTAACTTTACATTCAAGAGAGGATAACTACAATGAGAAATTGAGTTACTATTGTAGAGGAATAAGAGAGGAGAAGGGATCTAAAGATTTTATTGTCACCAAATCACTACACCCTCCAAATGGCTAGAATGTGAACAAGACATTCGGTGTGATTGGGAAACATGGGATCACCTATCAAGTTGTGGGAATTGGGCTCGAGGTGAACCTCAAGATAAGTTTGGATTCCTCTTCCTAAACTAATTGTTTTTCTACTCCTACTGTAATAAAATGGTTATCTAGACCTATGCTAACATTTTCATGGGTTTTAGGGAAAGAGATTTGCAAAAAATGAAACTATACTAGAGATGGTGTTGACCAAATAAAGGGTGTTTCCAGACTCAAGAAGGTTTAATTTGAAGAGGGTGTGTGCTCCACAAGTCAACTTCACCTACTACAGCTAAGAGAGGGTACAAGATACCACAGACTAGGAAGCATGTGTTCCCTTTTTTGAACTCAAATAAGACAACGATATATCAGTCTTCTAGTGAAGAAGGGTGAACACGCACCACAACTCAACTGCATGCAATACTCCACCACTTGATAAGCACAGAACTCCAAGAACCTGCAATAGAAACTTGAACTTACATAGTGTACATGCAAGCATGAGAGAGGCACAAAGAAGTATAGAAGGATGAAAGGATAAAGATTAGTCACAAAACACACACTTTTATTACTTCAACAACATGCACAATGTATCATACATTCAGAAGAGGCAATAGTTGTTATTAGAGTCTTGAAAGGAGGTTTGAAAGTTCCCTCAACATACAAGAACAACTTGCAGAAGAAGGAGGTTTCTTGAAAACTATACACTTGTCTCAGAAGTCTAACTTATCCAACCTTGTCGGAATGAGCTTCCAACTTACATTTATAGAAGTTGTGAAAGAGGAGAGAAGAAATCCTAAATTCCCTTCCTAAATTGAAGGCACTTGATGATTCATTTATTATAGTTGGTTGAACCACTTGAGAAGGTTCCATCATGTGCCATTAATTATCTGTTGACCTAATCCTCTCAATTAATTAAAAGAATATGTTAATAATAATAATTATTATTATTATTACTATTATTAATATTAATTTAATTACTATTTTATGGTGGGCACCCCTAAAAATTTGTTTGCACTGATGGGGAAATTATGAGCAAAAGGCCAAAAATAGCCCAACTCAATGGTTGGCTCTAAAGGGCCAACTCACCAAGTTAGGTATCGAGCTACTCTACCCAGATCGCTCTCCACTAGCATGACTGAGATATCTTCCTTATGCATTGACCCCCGAATTCACCCAATGTAACTTGACCCATATGGCTTGGTTCCCTTCAAATCTTATCGATTGATCTCGAGTTCCTCCAAACTTATGCAAATCAGCCCTACGAGTCCAAAATGCTTCCACCGCCGAGATCCCAAAATGAGCTCTCCGCCGAGCTCTTTCTATTATTACCAAGCTCTGTGCCAAGTGAGATTATGCACTAAGCTCCATCTTATTTCTCCACATTGAACCTTAAATGAGCTCTTTTCCAATCTCTTCCATCAATTGATCCGCTCCGCTCCAACTCATGTTTCCTTGACTCAAATTAGTTCAGCCCTACGATATTCCTCCATTCCGCATTGGTTTGTCAAACATGCTGACATATCAAGCCCCATCAATGCCAACCTGCTAGAATACTGAGTTACCCTGTGAGCTCTGAAATCATCTAACCCTTTGTTGAATTGTGAGTTGTCCACAAGCCTTAATGATAGTGAGCTCTTTTACAAGTCGATCTTCCTCTACTATGTTTTGTATGCTGACCCACTAACTCGGTCAGCTCGAACCTCGTCAGCTCAACTTTTCCTCTCACATGTCTAATTACCGAGCTCGTATTTGAATGGCCGAGTTCCATTCTTCTTTGTTTTTTCATTGAACACATCATTCTCACTAACTCAGCGAGCTTCCGTACTAACTGAGCTTACCCATATCAGTGCCAAACCAAGCTGGTCCTCTGTTAGAATTTTTTTCAAGCTTATCATCGAGCACCACCATCCCACCAAAGAGCTCCATCATCAAAGCCAAGCTTGATCTGCATTGAGCTCCTATTCTGCCATGAGTTCCTACTCCTATGACCGAGCCATTGTATCGAACTTACGAGAACCTTCGTTTTACTTCCCTGGAAATCAGTTCCTTCTAGATCAACTCCATGAGTCTTCTTGCAAGCTCACCATGTCTGTGCTCCCCAACTTTCCTTGGCCACGTTAATCTCAACTCAGACGAGCCAACTTCACGGTCTCCCAAACTCTTTACTATTTGTTCCTTTCCACGCTTAACCGTCTTAGCGACCTCAAATCCCACTTGCATGATGTTAACTCATATTTTAATTCCTTCATACCTGGTGACAAACAACTCGGTGTGTTCCTTATCAATCTCCACGATGACTCAGTTTCACGTCCTATATTCATGAGCATGTTTTTGCTAACCTCTTTTTCATGTTGTGACTCACCCAGCATCTCACCAGAGGATTCGGCAATGGACTCGGGCTCCCCATGTCAACACTCTGACTATGGAACTTCTAGCTTGGCCTGCCACTTTCAAAATCCTGATCTTGACACATGCATCACATCTTTCAATATCCATGTATTTATATTTTGAAATTTAAGATGAACTTCACATTTACTAGTAATATTGCATGGTTCATCATCTCCTAGATAAACATGCCCAAAATTATCCTAGACATAATTTTTGAAATAACCCTTATTAGGGGTGGCATAGAAAGAAGCTCATGAATCTAAAACCCATGATTCAGTTTTACTATCAAAGGAGAGAATAATAACATATTCCATTACCTCTTATGCTAAATTTTCCTCTTTACCTTTCTCTAGTACATTATCTTTGTTTTCTTTGAACCAACAATCATTCTTTGCATGTCCTTACTTTCCACAATTCTAATAGGTTATTCCTCTACCTCTGGATTTAGGTTTTCCACTCTTAGACTTTGATTTATCATTAATTTTACTCTTGGATCTCTCATTTTTCCTTCCTCTAATTTCTACATTAAAATCATTTCCAAATGATGATTCTCCTAAAATTTTCTTGTGTATTTCTTCATTTAGAATTATACCAATCACATCATCAAACTTTAAAATATTAGTAGCAGATGTGGTATTACTAACAACCATTACCAAATTATCCCAACTATCTGGCAAAGAACACAAGAATAACAATGCTTTCACTTCATCCTCAAAAGGGATATTAAACAATATTAATTGATTTACAATAGAACGGAAATCATTCAAATGATTAGACACATATCCACCTTCTTGCATTTTAGAATTAAAAAAATTCTTCATTAAATAAAATTTATTCGATGCACTTGGTTTTTCATATAAATTATCTAAAGATTTCATTAATTCTACTGTGGTTAATGCTTCTGTTATATTCAAAGCCACATATGCTTTCAGGCTTAATATTATAGATCTCAGAGCCTTTCTTTCAAAAATATTCCATTCTTCATCAGTCATCTTTGCAAACCTTACCTTCTCATGCAACGATAAATATAGATCTCTCTTATATAGATAGTCTTCCACCTGCATCTTGCATAGCTGACAATTACGACCTTCAAATTTCTCTACTTTGTATTTATTATCCTTTTTCATTGTTGTGCTCCCACTCAATCAAAAATCCATGTGAGTAAATACATCAACACACACAACCCTCAAAAAAATCTCTGATACCAATTGTTGGGGTTAGACCAAACCGGTTATACATATATATATCAGATTAAATCATACAAGCAATAAACACAAAAATAACCAATAGAAGAAAATACACAAGATATAATGTGGTTCACCCAGTGTGGGCTATGTCCACCAAGAAACAACCCATATAGTATTCCATAGGTTGTACAATTGAAGATCTACAATCTTCCACACCTTACATGATGTACAGTACTTTTCCTCTCACAAGATTCTCTAAGGTCTCACCAAGAATTCTTTCTTACAATTCTCTCAATTTAACCTCTAACCCAAGTTTCATAGCTTATATAAGCCTATACAAACATAGGGAACTTTATCCATTCATTTACAACCATTAGATCAACTTTATATCAAATATTAGATATAATTCCCATGACTTAAATATAAACAATTACGCACAGGTAATTGTACAGATGAAAATTGACATGTAAGAACAATAGCAAGAGGATGGCACTTGAGAAATGACAGCTTGAATAGAAGAGAGATAACACAAGAGATTTGAGCTTGGCTATGCAATTCCTAGCAAAATTTTGGAAGCAATACAATGAAAGATACACTAAAATTCTCAAGCCTTTTTCTTGAATACAAGCATGGAATATATAAGAATTGGGGATGGGATGTGCCTTAATGCACAAGGAAAGAAGAATTAGTTCCAACTAATTAAATCTATTTAAAAATAGAAGGAGGAAGGAGAACCAAGAAATCAAAGCTAATTTTAGACAATTTGGCTCACAGATGCATGCTAAAAGTGAAATTAAGTGAAGCATCACATGTTAAAACACACATGACGGAATTTGGAAAAAGTGGGCAGGACCTCACAAGGTGGTACCCTGTTTTGGGTAGCGGTTTTAGAACCACCACCCAGGGGTGGCGGTCTAACTAAAGGCCAAAACATGCACAGAAAGAGGGGGAAGCTGGAAAAATCATGGGAAGGCTAAGTAAAGATGTCTAGGCAACAAATATACACTGCAAATGGAAATTGGAGCTCGAACACCTTCTTGAAAGGACCTGAATCATCATTGGGGACTTTTGTAACCATTTTCTGACAATGTAGCACATGTAATTTTGGGTGCGTACATATTTCCCCCTCAGAGAAGCATCTTAGCCATGAAAAGGTGTAAAATGTAGAGTCTGAGTATGGTGTTCCCGAAAAAGGGGAGTTAGAAGTTATACCTAACATGCCCATGTGTCAAAATGTTGTCATCCAAACTTATGCTACCTGCAAGAGAAAGAAGACTCAAGTGCAGATAGATAAAATATCAAAAAATAAACACTAAATCAAAATGAAAAGAGGACTTACCATTTGTGTGGGGATATAGAATATACCTGCGCCAATGCTCCAGCCCTGTGAACACATACACTCAAAACGAGGTCAAAACAATATATATATATAAACAAACTATATATTTTTCAATTCATTTCCAATTCATTTGTGCATATTTGATTTGGTGAATTTGGAGCTCTGGACCCACGGTGACCATTTCTAACTGAGAGTACAGCCGAAACGATCGTTGTGAGATAGTGATCATGCCTCCATGTGGGAGATCGACCAGCACGGTCTAAGGTTGGCTATTTTAACTTTTGTATTTTAATACCTAAAATGTAAGAACATTGAAAAATTCACCTAGGGGGGATTATTTTCAAAAAAAATTGTCTTAAATGAGTCTCTAGGGGGGGTGCCCATAAGACATTCTTTTATTTTGTCTAAAATGGTCCTTTTTTGCATTTTTGGGCATTTTATAGGGTTAAGGGCACATTTGGAAAATCGGTCATAACCGCCACCCTGCTTGGGTGGCGGTCTTAGAACCACCACCCTGCACTGGGCAGCGGTTTTGAACAGAATGACCAAAACGTTCGCTAACTTGAATTTTTTTGGATTTTTCATGTTTTGTAATGTTTTTGGTGAGCTTATCTTCTTGTATATGTTACTAACTTGCTCTTTTTCCATGTTTTGGTGAATGCAGAAGAAGGAGGAGTACATCCACTGGATTCAGAGAGGGAGTGTGATTGGCTCCCTGGGATTCTGGATCAGTTGACCCAGATGAGATGGACATTCTCCAGAGGTAGGTATCTGGAGGATTACATGGGTGCCCCATGTTTCCCCTACTAGTCACATATTGTGTGACTTGTTTTCCTACTGGGATGCAGATCGGAACACTTTAGTTTCCAGGTGTTAGGGGTGAGTGGACCATTACTCTGGAGGATGTATACCACATCCTTGGGCTCCTAATTCTTGGGAGGAGACTGACTTTGGAGACAGCAGGATCTAGGGCTGCGATGACACAGTGGGCCACATACATGGGAGACTCCATTGTCTCATCTGGTTTGAAGAAGGGGATGAAATTCCAGTCCATTGCCACTACTCCCATTCCTATCATTCAGAGCCATCATGGGTATCTTGTCCTCACGATTGATCAGGGACAAGGGAGGTGACACACTTCTCTACTGTTGGGCTCCTATTATCATACAAATTAAGGGACATGGCCATAGGTATGCCTGGGGAGTAGACATCTTAGGTTCTACCTTCTGTGACTTATACAGGGTAATCCAATTGCAGAGGTAGTCATTGATCCACCCCACTCTTATTATGAGCTAGGTATATGAGCACATTACCCCTTATGGAAGGGGAGTACCAGTATTGATCCAAGGGGCTTGTTCCGGTGGCTAGGTGGACAGCTATGTCAGTTATTTGGAAACCACATCAGCCAGTGGCTTCTTTGACTATGGAAGACATGGTTGCCACACCCTACTAGGACATGGCAAGGTTATGGGGATAGGAGGTGACCACTGTGGTAGCTTGTTCTACCATAGGCCAGTTAGTTGACAGGGATGGGAGAGTTGAGACTCATCCATTTGATTGGGTTCCTCAGCATTTTGGCCTACCATATGCATTGACATGCTTCCTCCAGTGGCACCAGTTTATAGGACCATTCAAGAGGCCTCAGAAGGGCCCTAGAGGAGATCCTAGTTGAACAGTGGTTACTCTAGGTTTTCCTATTATAGTTAGGTGTGTGGTCCATGCTCGATGGGAAGTTGGTGCCCCTCGAGCACCTTTACTCTAGATTGTGGCTTCACTCCTTCTCATAGTGGAGAGGAGGATGAGCCCATTAGATGTAGACTCTGATTCTGAGGAGCATACAGGAGATGAGACAGGAGGAGTTCAGAGAGAGGAGGATGAGGATGAGGGGGTGGATGTAGAGACTAGTGAGGTAGCTTATATGGAGGAGGAGGAGAGTGATCCCAAGTGGCATGACACTCAGAAGATGTTGAGAGCAGTGCACGAGGAGGCTAGTGTAGAGAGAGATATTTTGGTCTCAGAGGATCCATTTCCTCTAGATGGGGAGGGGGATGATGAGTCTTTGATCAGAAAATGTTTGGCCTCTAGCTTTGGGGAGGCCCCACAACCACCAGCATTGGTAAACAGTAGTCACTGACCCTACCTTGGATGCTCAGAGATCCGAGTATGTTTGATACTCTTCTCTCAACTTTGTTAGTTGAAATGTTAGTTTTGGTATTCTCTTTTGATTTGTGTTTTTCATTTTTCTAACTTATCTATTTCTTCCTCTTTATTTTCTTGCAACTACTACACAAGAGTGGCGAGAGCTTATCCGACGGGTGTATGTGGACACCCTATTGATTCCCTTGGGGAAGACCCGAGCCAAGATGATCGAGGATTCAGGTCAGCCGCTAGCAACTGATAGACACACTGATGTGTTTTCACCTTATTTGGAGGATAGCAACGGAGGTGGTGACCTCCCTTCATACTAGGTGGCTAGATATGAGGCCACCGAGAATTTGATGAGGTGGAGTCCATTCTCATAGTGAGACCATGGCTAGTGGCACCACCATGAGCACTCACACCATTCGGTTCACTCTCAACATTGTCATAGCCGCAGTAGGAGTCCTAGACATGGTCGTGCACCATCCGAGGGATCCCATAGGGATTGACAGGCCATTGGGCCATTTATTTATTTGTTTCCATTTTTTTGGGAACTATACATTTTTTTTTGGTATATTTTAGGCTTATTGTGAGCATTTTGACCATGCCTTAGTGCGTGATGGCATTGTATACAAACTTGACTCACTATGATATATGCAGAACTCTTATTTTTGGTTTGGTTATCCATTTTATTTGAGTTGACTCTCTTTTAGTTTATTTCTCATGTGTAATCTAGATGTTTAGAATTTCCATTTTTCTATGCTTTTCAGAATGTATGCAATGGATGTGAAATGATAACAGAATGATTTCTTTTTGTATTTTATAATGGTGATATATGATAATGTAAACACAATGTGATGTTGAACTTTAGTTTCTTTAAGCAATATTTGGCACTTCATGTTTTTTTGGCAAAACATGGTGACACTGTGATATGATAAGTGAATGAACTTTCCCCACTCCTAACTCCATGCAACTAGTAAGATGTGAGGGCTCATCACTGAGAGCCAAGAAGGGCACAAGTTATGAAATTTGTTGAATGGTAATGATGAGAGAAATAAAATGGTTTGACAGGAACGAATTGAGACACTACAACCTCACCCTACTCAAGTTACATCATAGCTTAAAATGTGAATTTGCTTTCCAATTTATCTAGACTTAGATCCATAGATGGCCACTTGGTTGACAAAATCTGGTTTTGAGGTTTTAAACTCTTTTGGAATTTTGGACATCTAACTCACTTTGTTTAACTTATGATTTCACAATATTTGAATGAATTGTTTCTAACTTTCAAGTTTGTCAAAGAGACCCCCTACACCTTGCCCCATGCTACCAGTAGGAAGCATGGGCTCATCACCATGGAAAAGGCATAGGCGAGTAAGGGAATTTCTCTCCTTTCCCAACCCTACATCACTAGTAAGAGATGCAGCTCAACACCAAAGGTTGGTAGGGAAAAGAAATGTGTAAAATAATTTTTTTTGTGGATTTGCATTTGACTTATTTATCTAGGAAAAATGTTTAGAATGTTCTTATTTCCAAAGATATGTTTATGGGATAGATGTGACACCATGAAGCTTCTAGAACAGACTATAGGAAAAGACACCTAATCTAGAAAGAGACTATAAGTAGAACCAAGTATGCAGGCCTTGGTATGGTTACTTTCAAATGTTTGTCTTATCTTGTTTGGATTGATGAAATGATTTGGGGGAAATTAATGATACCATGAAGATTTGAAGAGACGTGATTTGAATGTTTTGCCAATGTTTTTAGAAGTTTTTAGGAATTTCTATAAGAATAAGACCCTTTATCACAAATTTTACAAAATGAAATGGTAGATGAAAATGCAATGCAGATGCAGTAATGTACATATGGAAATGTAGGTGAGACTACATGTCATGATTTCTAAGGTGAAGAAAGTTAACGAATATCAAATTCTTCACCCCTAAAAGTACACAGTGGAGAACCATGATCCTCAAAATTTCCATTCTCTTGACAAGGGCCTACCATTATGGGTTTAAACTTACAACCCTTTCCCAGAAGTGTATATGTCCAATCATTAAAATCATTTTTCTGAAAGAGGCATTCGTGCACCTCTTTGTCACATTCTTGAGACATGGTGTGTGGGTGAGCATGACTATGTTGCTCAGCCTTGTTTCCTATGTAGAGCATTGTGTTTACTTGTGACACTTGCTGAATGATGAGGCCTTGCCCCATGGATATGGAAAGCTTAGTTTCAGATGCACATGGGTTGAAACCAGGGTTTAGAATAGAACAACCCTCAGAGATGGTTTTGATGGGCATCATTTCAATCTCAAATTTCCCTTCTTCATTTGTTAATTCTATCATGTTTACACCTAGACCTAGGTCGTCAGAGGGAAGAGATGCTAAACCGAGAAGACTACCCATCCCTGTGGTTCAAATGGGAGGAAGATCAGATCGTCACTCTCTAAGAGTTTCATAATTTTCACTGTGGTTTTAGTGGACACTGTTTCCATAGATATTGATTTACCCTTATCTATTTTTGCCACTTCAAATGTTTTTGGGTCAATGACTTCAACCTTTGGAATGTCGGGGGTGATCAGGACTAACTCTTTTGATGTAAGTGGTTTGTTTCAATTGATTCACAGGAAGTTCATACTCCGTATGGACTCCTTTCTTCTTCTTGAGGTTTTCTAAGTGTATATCGAAGGGCTTAGGATCCCCTTGAGCGATGAAGACCTTCCCCAAATGGAGGAATCTAATCTCCTGGAATAGGGTAGAAGGGATAGCCTTCATTCGATGAATCCAGGGTCTCCCAAGGATCATGTTATAACTTGTTTCCCTATCGATAATGTAAAACTATGTCAAGATGGTTTTTGGACCAAGCATGACTGGAAGAACTATGGTTCCAATCGAGGTCACTTTAAGACTGTCGTACCCCGTAACATGTTTCTTGTAGAGGAACAATTTGTCTCTCCATATCCCAACTTCTGCAAGAAAGAGAAGGGAACCACATTTACAGCAGCCCCATCATCAATCATGGCTCTCTTAATGCAATTTTTATAAACCCAGACTTGTAAAAATAAGGCAGGATCACCTCTTCGGGAAATTTCAGTGTCAGATGGCATCTTGTCTATATCAAAAACAAACCCAGTATCCCTATCATTCTGTCCCGGAGGATGTATGTCAAAGTCAATATGATTTATTTGAGCACTAGGAGGTGGCGTAACATGGATTAGATGACCAAGACCTAGTGCATTGAGCAATGCAGAATGATGTGCACAGGTGAATTCTTCAGCAAATCTAGAAACAAAATGTGAGAAAAGGTCTTGTTCAAATCCGATATTAAATCATAGGCTCCTACTGGTTTTGATTTGTAGGAACATCATCCTGTGGGAAGGAAAGAGTGGGTAAGGGTTGTGAAACATACTCCTTCATCTGAGTTTTTGCATTAATTTCATGCTCAACCTCTAGCTCAACTAATCCCAAGATTTTTGTATTATCATTTGAACCAAGGTTAGGAGCAACATGAGAGTTATTAGAAGTTGAGGCTTCATGGTCATTGTTTCCTATAGGAATGCCCTTGTTTATATTTTGAGGATTCACTTGGGAATCCTTAGGATGTTTAGGGTTCACATTTTGAGGTGTGACTCTGAGGTCTACAGGTATGACTAGGCTTTGCGGGTTTGCTTCAGGATTTTCTAGGAACATGTCTACAAAGAGTTACCTTTGGTTTTTGGGAAGTCTTTACAGAAACTTGTTGCAATCATGGCAAGTCCTATCATCATGACCTCAAACCTTATGGAAACCAAATATAGGTTAGGGTCATAATCTCTTGGCCTTTGATAAGCATCTTGTTGTTGTTGATTATAACCTCGGTTGTAGTTTTGAAATTGATTGTTATAACCATGATTTGTTGCCCCTTGGCTAGAGTTTTGATACTGGTTTGGGCCTTGGGTTTGATTTTTCTTTTGTGGTGGATGATTTACATCAACTTGTGTTGACAGATGACACAGTGTTAGGGCCTCTTTGATTTCCCAAGTTGTTGTTATTGTTATTGTTTCCATTGTTTGGAAAACTAACGTTCTTGGCTTGATCAGTAGCACTATTCATGGTAGCACCATGATTGTGATTCACACCCTTAGGTCCTTGGTTGTTGGCACCATTGTTTTGATAATTTGCATTATTTTGATTTGGGGATACCAATTTCCCATTGGAACCATAAGTCTTATGCCCACTATCAATAGTGGCTTGGTCAATCCAAAGTGCACCTTCCAATACTTCCTCATAACTATGGAAAGGAAACTTTTGGACTTCCTCCCTAGTCTCTCGATTGAGCGAGTGAAGGAAAAGATCACAAAGTTCCATCTGGTCCATGTTGGGTGCACTTGCAGAGGAATAGAGAACTTGGCACCATCTCTAGATGAAATGGGTGGCAGCAGATTCATTTTTCTCTTGTCTAATATACAGGAACTCCCTTATCCTTGTACACAACAAATTTTTCATGTCAAATGCTTTGATGAACTCTGAAACAAGTTCTTTAAAGGAATGTATAGAAGCTTCTAGAATATAATACCAATCCAATGTGATTCCTTCAAGAGTCTTTGGAAATATCTTAGCCACTACAACATCCCAAGGAAGAAATTCCCTGATAGCAGTAGCATAGGCCTTGATATGAGCATTCGGGTCTCCTTCTCCCTTAAATTTTGGAAGATCTGGAAATGGGCATGGAAGCATGACACCACGTATGGTGAAGTCAAGAGGCTCCTTTAAGTACTCAGCGTATGTACCCACTACGTAATATTCCACCATTGAAGATCATTGATGAGGAGGTGGAGGAGGAGGAGTTGGATAAGCTACATTATAAGCATTAATCGGAATATGGGGTCCCTTGATATGGCATGTAGGGAGTAGGAATGGTATATGGGTCCATCTGGGGAGTTTTTGAATACATATGCATGTAAGGTGGGATAGTACCAGGATATGGACTAGTGGGCGTAAAACCAGGGAACATCACATTTCCTGTTGTGGTGGCATTCAAGAACGCACTTCTGGCCAGCCCTTGCATAGGATAAGCTTGAGAAGGATGAGGACCCATCCCTAGTGTGTCTAACCCTGTGAGAAGATCACCTAGATTTGAATGAACTGAATGATCTTGTTGTACAAGATATTGTGTTGGTTTCTCATTGGAAGGGATGTATCCTTTGTTGTCAACTAGATACCCCATGTTCTGCCCTACTGCATGTGTTGGTTGTGAAGTCTGGGCACTTTCTAGTTCTCTAATCCTCCCTACTAAAGTAGAAATGAGATCATTGGGAGAGGATTGAGTCCCTTGTTGGGGTGCCTGTGGCGTAGGGTTTGATTGAGTAGGCTCATGATACCCTGTCATGAATTGTTCAGTGTTATAATTCTTGTCTTCCTCAGAAGTAAGAATCTTAGGATAGGCATTCAAAATCTCAGAGGTTGTAGCCTTCATTCTATCCAAAGACTCATCTATCTGATGAAGAGGATTAGCTATTCATGTAAATATATCATCTTCTATTGATTGCATGGCAATGTGAGGTCTTGACAAGACTCTATGGTAAGAACCTGTTCCATTTGTGATAACAATGTGGTTTGCATTGGGTTGACCATATTGCATGTTTAACATTGATCAACCTCCTCCATCCTTACATAGCTAATGGGGTTTGAAGTGTAACTAGGGGAGGTTTGGATGTTGCTTGTGTAATTGTCACCCCACCTTGAAAGAGAAGGGGATTGTTGTGGTTGAACGTTGGTGTAATATCTATCAGAGCCAAATGGCCCACCAAACTCTCTTCCAGACATATTTTAGAAAGTATAAAATACCTACCAAAATAGGGGAAGAAATGGAGAGGTGATGTAATAACAATGGAAGAAAAGGAAATAAGAGGGAATTAATCCATCACGTTGGGTTCACCAATTTGTATGGATGAAAATTGACATGCAACCTTCAACCGCACTCGACCCCCCAAGGTCATGCCGGAGCAGCCGATGTTGAATGTGTGTGGCTAACTATAGGAGGATCAGTGACTAAGATCTGGTAGTGTGATCTCCTGGTAGCTGAGTTGGCAAAGGGGAGATTTAGAGGCTATGAACGGGTAGCGTAAATTCCCTATGGTTTGTTTTCCTAACTTGGATCTAAGTGTTAAACTAGTTTGAAGTGTCCATGTAAACTAAATGAAATTAACAATCTATGCTACTGCTGAAAGGAAACTAATCTAAACAAATCACAAAACTGAAATATTACAATCACAAACAACAATTTTCTTCTATTCTAAATAATTAAAATCTACTTCTACACTAAAACTAAACAAGCGAGATAACCCGGTGTGGTTATTCACCTGTGCTGAGTGTATTGAAACTAAACTAACTTAAAACAAGAAATTTTCCAAATGATCTATGATATGTAGACAACCTCCTACAAATATTCTCTCCTTCAGATCCACAGGGATGGGAAGAAGAGGATCCATCACCAGGGGTTGCTATGAAAGATTCAAACCCTCTTGGAAATTAACTAATTACTTGCAAATGAAAGGAAATTGATTTCTACTCTATTTGATATGATGTAACAATGATAAATTGTAAGAATGAAGGAAATAAACAACAAATCCAACCTAGAATTCATAGAACAAAGGTAAATCTAGTTGTGTAGTAGTTTTCCCCTCAGTTTGTTCCTTTCTTTCTCTGTGTGTCCATATGAGTCCAAGGGATTGGGAATGCAAGAACAACAGTAGGAGGATGGCACTTGAGCAATGGTAGCTTGAAGGAAGTCTGGATGCAATGCAAGTAGAAGAGAGATAACACAAGAGATTAGAGATTGGCTATGCAATTCCAAGCAAGATTGTAGCAGCAATACAATGCAAGATACACAAAAATTCTCAGGCCCCTTTTGCTTGAATACAAGCATGGAATATATAGGAATTGGGATGGGATGTGCCTTCATGCACAAGGCAAGAAGAGTAGTTCCAACTAATTAAATCTATTTAAAAATAGAAGAGGGAAGGAGAACCAAGTAATCAAAGCTATTTTTAGACAATTTGGCTCACAGATGCATGCTAAAAGTGAAATTAAGTGAACCTTTGCATGTTAAAACACGCATGACATAATTTGGAAAAAGCGGGCAGGACCACCACCCTGCGCAGGGGTGGTTTCAGGACTGCCACCTTGCTTGGGTGGTAGTTTCCAGGCAGGGTGGTGGTCCTGGCACTAAAGGCCAAAACATGCACAGAAAGAGGTGGGGAGCTGGAAAGAAGTGTAGACAGGCTAAGTAAGGACATGTAGGCTACAAATATACACTATGAATGGGTTTTGGAGCTCGAACACCTTCTTGAAAGGACTTGAATCATCATTGGGGACTTTTGTAACCATATTTTAACAATGTAGCACATGCAACATATATGCATGTTCCAGATGAGAAAAGGAAGAAGATCGATCCAAAGACACTGCCAATGTATTTTCTTGGGGTATAGTACTACCTCAAAGGCATATCGTCTCATGGATCCTGAGACAAAGAAGATATATGAGAGTCAGGCAGATGTGGTGTTGTGATGAGTCATCATTTGACTCATTTCCATAGAAAGAAGAGTCTAGTACCATGGACCTCCTCTCATAGATTGCTCTCGCAATCAAGATGATGAGCATGATGATTCTTCTCAGAAGAGAGAAGAGCTGCAGTGGAGAATTGTTTGTTGATCTAGGCACATTTGGAAAATAATTCTTCACATCAGCAGCAACAACACCAACGTCTGAAATGGGTCCAGAATACTATGAGGGACTCCACACCTAAACTCACTTCTAGAACTTCTACGGGAGTCAAAACACGAAGTCAAGCCAGACATGAGGTAAATTTTGCACTCATGAGTTCAGTTGTTGATAGCACAAACCTGACATAGTTCGTGAGGCAATTAGACCAACCATAGTGGAAACAGGCCATGGATGCTGAATATGATTCCCTAATTCAAAATCAGATGTGGGAGCTTGTCGATCTCCCTCCAGGTAAGAAATCCATTGGCTGTAAATGGATTTTCAAAACAAAATATAATGGCAGATGGTTCAATTGAAAAACACAAAGCATGACTTGTTACAAATGGTTATGCTTAGTAAGAAGGAATTGACTATGACAAGACCTTTACACCCACTGCGAAAGATCAAAACCATCAGATTTTTCTGTGCACTGGTAGCACAAAATGGATGGAAACTTCAGCAGATGGATGTCAAGAGTGATTTTCTGAACGGTGATCTCAAAGAAGAAGTATACATGGCCCAACCCAAAGGGTTTGTAGACGAGCATCAACCACATAAGGTATGTCATCTGATAAAGTCTCTTTATGGACTCAAACAAGCACCTAGGGCATGGTATATAAAAAATGATGATCACCTATTGCAACATGGATTCACTCATAGCCCCTCAGATACAAATTTGTATATCAAGAAGGTAGGAACAGAGATTGTTATTCTGGTTTTGTATGTAGATGATCTTGTGATCATAGGAAGTTTTGAAAATCTTGTGGATGATGTAAAGAATGATCTGAAGAAATCCTTCAACATGACTGATTTGGGGCTACTTCACTACTGTCTTGGCTTAGAGATATGGCAGAAGAAGAATCATATCTTCATCTCCCAGATGAAATATGCCAAGACACTCCTGGAAAAGTATGGAATGTCAGATTGTAAACCAATGTCCACACCTATGGAAAAAGGTTTGCAATTATCTAGATTCTAGGATTCACCTCAGGTAGATGGCACTCACTACAGGAAGCTTGTGGGGAGTCTCATTTACTTGACTTATACCAGACCAAATTTTGCTTTGTTGTGAGCTATCTCACCAGATTTATGTAGGAGCCAAAGAAATGTCATTGGATAGTAGCAAAGCATGTGTTGAGATATGTCTGAGGTACAATTGACTTTGGTCTGGAGTATCAAAAGAACACTCAGTTCTTCTTACAGGGATATACAGACTCGGACTATGCAGGATCCGTTGATGATAAGAAATCCAACTTCAGGATATGTTTTTCATCTCAGGTCTGGACCTATCTCATGGATTAGCAAGAAGAAAACTATTGTTTCTCTCTCATCCACTGAGGCAAAATACCGCGCCACACAAGGAGTATGTGTGTGAAATCATTTGGTTACGTCGCATTCTTGGTAGATATAGGGATTCCTGAAGAAAAACCTCCCATCATTCACTGTGATAATCAAGGTGTGTTGAAGCTTGTGAAAAATCTATTTTTCATGAACAAACAAAGCATATTGAGGTTGAATGTCACTACATTCGTGAACAGGTCTTGAACCACCAAATTCAGCTCCAATACTACCCTACTAATTTGCAGGTTGTAGATATTCTCACCAAGCCTCTTGGAAAGGTGAAGTTTGATTTTTTTAGGGGTACATTTGTAAGAACAATGTATTAAGGGGGGAATGTTAGCACATTAGTTAGTAATTAATACATTGTTTTGTGAACCAGTTATGCGGTTATAATTGTTCTTATTCCTCTCTTCTCTGCAGCCTATATATATTTCTTGTTGTTGTTCTTACAAATGCATTGAATAAACATTCTCTATTCATGTCCATCAAATGGAGAGTGGTCCTTGGTGTGTTCTTTCCACTAAATTCACTTGGATTCTTGTATCTTGGGAAAATCTTAAACTTGATTGGAACCCACCATACTTGTGTGAAGGATACTTGTAAAAAATACTGGCGTTATAAATTTAAGATTAATTTACAATGCTTTTGGAATGATATGGGCTTAGATTCGAGTGGGTGCATAAATCAAGTGAACCAATGATTGCATTTTAATAGTTATACAAAAATTTTTAGGTTGCGTGGAGCTTAGAGACGGCAAAAGTGGACCATGGTTAAATATTAATCAAAAATTTCAAAAATTAATTTTGGCAGTCCTTCATCGAGCCATGGCATGCCATTTTTGGACCAACTTCCTTTACCACTTCCCATGCATATCTAAAACCTAGTTGTAGTTGTAAGTTGTTGGAAAGTTTTTAAGGTGCAAGAAAATGAGAGTAATAGAATTATTGTGGATTGATGTAGTGAATTTATTAGGAAGCTGAGTTGTGTAAATAGGAGATCAAGTTTTAAAAGGTTTTATAAATATGAAATTGAGCTTTTACACAAGATCATTTAGCAACCCGATTAATCGAGAATAATGACATTATCAAGTGAAAATTACAAACTTAGGATGCTCTAAAAGACACCATTCCAAAAGAGGGGGGTGATACCTACTTGACAACGATCAAAGTGAAACGATAACACCACAAGGTCTAGATAATGGTTTATACACTCTTCGAGGCAATTAGCTTTTTAATGAAATTATCATGTACGTACAATCATCGCATTTTAAGAACATTTGACTAACAAATGAAGGGCACAAGATAAAAATGTCATACGAATTGAGAACATTTGGCTTTATACAAATTGTGGGCAATATGATTGTACATGAAAATGAAATGTTGACGTCCTAAAACCTTGACTAGAAATATTCACTTTTTTCATAAACGTTCAAATTAATAACCCATTGGTTCCAAAATTTCTGATCACGAACATTCAAACTAATCCTCAAATAAATCTTATAATTCCTTGCAAAGCATATTTAATTCAATATTATCCAAACAATCATCTATTCTCTATTCTCTTTATTAGCTCAAAATTGATAGGTGAATCCCTATTCTCTTCAATAATCCATATACGATGTATAGGTTTCATTTACAGTAACACAATATTGTTTTGTCTTGTGTAGAGATTCTTCTTCATTTGTATTTCTAACTAGGAGATTGGTCCAATTTATATACATAACCCATTTGATGGAGTTTCATTTTTCTCTAGCACTTTAAAAAAAACCTCCTTTTCTCATTTGGGAACATGATGATTTAGTATTGCATAAATGTGGCATTTAAAATCTATTTTGTAACTCCATATTCTCTAAAACTATATATCATATTTCAAAAGTGTTTGAGTATCGTCCTATAACATGTTTTGAATACTACTAGTTCAATTATGTTTATTATTTAGTTTCTTGCATTATAGTCTTTTGTACACTCCATTGTCTCTATTATTTTATGTTCATATATCCAAATGTGTTGGTGTCATATCTTCTTATATCAATTTTGATACTTTACAGATTGCACATTGTATAAAGAGAATTTGGATCAAAAGCTTCTTACATGACACACAATATCCTTTTGGGTATCATTCTTATATTTTATTTTAAACTATTTTTTCAAACATTCACTTATTTGGAGGTGATTTTAGACTCCTAAACATGGCACGATCCCTTTTTGATAATGAATTTTTTGAATTTTTGTATAACACATGGTATGGTTTTATATAATTGGGATTAATTAGTGTGTTAGCACTTACTATTTGAGTCAAATTATTCCACATCTTTCTCCTAAACACATATTTCACACATTTTATAAATTCCTAGCTATGGGTTTGATCTGGGATTATTCCTCTATGTTCATTGCATAGTCTACCTTCTTAGACAAAGTTTTAAATGAATTTATTTGCATGGTTGATTTTCTCCTTTTCCTTTCTCTTAAAATTGGGCTAAAAAATCCATATTAATTCTAATTTTTAAGTCTTTGTGAGACTAACTAGATTTCAAATTTGAGTAATGGTTGCGCTACCAAAAGGATATGAATTCAAACCTTTTAATCGCTATACATTAATTACATTGACTAAAACATTGCAAATCCATGAGGCTCATTACAAGTATCTCATCTACACTATGAAACATTATATAATCTCTACATTTGGTAAACATGGTACAAATGCTAAGGGCCTATTTGTAACATATGATCCACATTCATTGAAATAGGTTACCTCTTCTACTTGGACCCAATTAGGGAACAACATGCAGATCTATTTCATTGATTATCAAATAGTTATCATCCTAATATAGTGATACACTACATTAGTTTGAGGGATATTGATAAGTATTGTTACATATTGTGAAGATCTCAATTTAGTGGGTGATAATAGGACATCTCGACCATTAGAATTTTGACTAAGCCTTTTTCCTAAAATATCAAGAAAAGGAAATCCATGGGGTTTTCCTAAATATTCTAAATAAGCTTAAATAACGAGATTACAGACATTTCCAGATGATGACACATAGGAGGGAAGTGCACCCTCTCATTTCTTAACATGAGATTTTTTGTAAAAGAAATGATAACCATATCGTATCAAGCCAAGAACTCAAATGCTAATCAAACACCACTATTAATAAGATGAAATCAATTCACTAGAATAACTTTACATTAAAACCTTTGCAAACAAATGAGCAAGACAATACCATATATTATTATGGAACTCAATGAAATAGAAATCTAAAATGTGCCTCACTTATATAGGCAAGGAATAACAATCTAAGAACCAACAAGGTCGTAGATCATAAATCAAGGAAAGAACTAGTCATCAAAGATCCTAGTCAAGACCGTAGATTTAGGAAAACTAGAATCAAGGATAAATCAATACCATAACACCCATGTGAAGGAAAATCTAAAGTATACCTAAAAACTAAGGTGGGTATCCCCCTAATAAACTAAATAAGATAAAATAAATGTCCACACACAATAACTGTGAAAAAGGGAGGCATACCCAAAACTACAATAAAGGTAGAGATAAAAAAACCTAGGTGAAGCATGAGCTAAGCTAAATAATTTTGGTGTACACTGTGGTCTGAATCCACTTGCTCAATTAAAAAACTCAAAAAAATTGACATTGGGCTTCACCAAAATAGACTCCATACAAGGAGACTATCAATGGAGTGATGTCGAAAGTGCAAAAAAAATACCAAACATAATTTTATCAACTGCTACAAATAGGTGTGCCACGATCCAAGAAAATTTACAACAACAAATAAAAAATGTTTGAAGGAAACGAAATAAAGAAATTTGAGTGTCATGATCCCCTTTGAAAAGCCCATACAGGTAATAAGGCAATGATGTCAAAACCCGAAAAAAAAAATAATTGAATCAACTATCTTGCAAATAGGTGTGACTATGATTCAAGAACAATAACCAAGGCAACAAACAAAGGAAATGAAATAGATATCCAGAGTGTCATGATCCAAGAAAATCCAAGGTAACAATATAGGACATCCAAGGACAATATCAAGACATAACAAGGCAGAAATCTGAAGAAGTATCAACACCACACCCTCATATACTACTGAATGGGTAGAGTGATGCTATAATCTGTATGATTTTTAAAAATAGCTACTTGAATACTAACAAACTAACACTGGGTTTCATCAGAATAGCTCACCCACAAGAGAGACTGTCAACATGCCAAATTTTTTGACAAATATGAGATACAAAATATCCTTCAACACTTATACTACCCTAGAACATCAAACTACATTTATACTAAAGTAAAATGGCTCAATATTACTACTAGAATTACATTGTAAAAGAAATAGCAAATTGTAGGAAGCAAGAGGTCCAATTTTGGTTTGTAAGCCATACTAGTAGATGTTCCTCCTCGATGAGGCATAATCGCACGGCCATGAAATCGATTCACCACCTCCATCCCCAAATCAGATCTATATCTATATGGTGACGAAGATTCTGTATATAGCTTGGGCCACTATACTACAATGGAAGCCTTCATACTCCCCATTCATACAAGAATAGTGTCCCTCAGGTTGACTCATGTCCCTTGATAGGTCATGAACCTGTAGTTTCTATCCATCTAGAGTGAAGGTGCCATAATTCATTTGGAGCTCATGAATAGGCTCAATCGAGTCAAGGGAACAAAAGTCCGAGGATCTCTAATAATTTTGATCCCGTTTAAGAGACTACTCGAAGACCATGAGCCATAGTGAGAGATTCCCCTTAGAACTATGTGTGAATTGTCCGAAACTAGAAATCCACTGACATATATTTATGTTAATACCTCCAGGGTAGGTTAAACCCTATGTTTAATGGAGACTTTTGAAACTGAATTTAGTGGTATAGTCTTCTCGAAAGAGCTCAATCCATCATGTTTAGAAGCTAATGACAGCCATATCATTAGCCTTATATGGCCTCCATGGAAACTTAAGTGGGAAACCTATGCAATGAAGTAGCCAATGAAGAGCTCAAAAGCATCAATAAAAACATGCTTAAGGAAATCTTAGGGTTGACAGAAACAAGGATCTAATGGGCATTGGATTAAAAGATGTTTGATCTATTCAAGTGAGCATGTCTACAAACATGGATCCCTGTACAGTCCATTTTAATGCCTATGTTATGGCGATTTTGCAAACTAGCAATTTTTTGTTGTAGTGAGTGTATTAATATATCCTTATCATGAATGAGTGCTTGTAAAAGAGAATTCTACTTCTTAAGTGATCTATTTTCTTCCAAAAATTTTACAAGTATCATTTTGAAGTTCACACACTTCAGATAAAAACATATCATTCTTGGAATCCATGTGGGTAGCTACAAGAATGCAACCACTCGAGGAAATTGCGTCCATAAGTGATCAGGCTACAACACCCCCCAAAATTTGGAACTTTATAATTGAGTGAGTTGAGTGTGTGTGTGTGTGCTGTGTGTCTGTAACTGTGTGTATGTGTGTGTGTGTGTGTGTGTTACAATATGACACTTTATAATTATAGTGTGATTAGCTCAAAATAAATATTGGGGGTCCAATAGAAAGATAACGAAAAAAATAAGTATTTTTTTCATAAAATACTGCACTCAAATCCGAGTTGCCGATCAAAAGATACAAGCTAAGAAAAGTTTATGCTCTATTATTTGCAAGATCTAGTTGCCACTGAAACCAAAATAAAATGTTTTTGTCTTCACCACACAAATAAAATGAAAGGGGGTTGGAGTTAATCACCTACTAGTAGGAATCACAAGCATTAATCCAGTCATATGACCATAAATAGTCGAGTTTACAGTCACATCTTAGGGTTTTTTCCACCTTCTAAATCCAATGGAAGGCATTTTAGTTTGCATAAAACATACACACAGACAGAAAATACAAATAAATTTAGGATATATGAATATACAAATAATATTATTTGTAAAATAAAACTTACATATGGATGTCAATGGGAATCTCCTACTTTGATACCATAAAAGGAACGATAACCAGATCGTACCAATCCAAAAACTCAGATCATTAATCAAAACATCGTAACCAATAAGATGAAAGCAATTCACCAGAATAACTTTACCAAAACCTTTGCAAACAAATGAGAAAATCTTAATATCATATATTATTACACATGGAACTCAATGAAATACAATGAGAATGGGCCTTGCTTATATAGGCGAGGAATAAAAATCTAAAAACCAGTCAAGATCATAGATCAAGCCATAAATCATTTTCACAGAACTAGTCGTCAAAAAAATAATTGTGACCATAGATGTATGAGTGAACTAGACATCAAGGATCTAGTCAATACCATAGATCAAGGAAATGAACTATACTTAACAACTAGGTAAAAGGAAAGATAACCATATCGTACCAAGCCAAGAACTTAGATGCTAATCAAACACCACGATCATAAAGATATTCAAATTTATTTAAATCTAAGAGAAAATGTTAGAAACTAGAGATTATCGAGACTGCTCCCTTATGTTATTATATTTAAATGTATTTACATATAGAAATATATATATGATTTAAAAGGTTTATATTGCAAAAAGGATAGGTTGTGTTGTTTGAGTTAACAGTGGAATAAACAAATGGGAAACCTAAGATTGGAGGGACAACATGCCTTGCACCACCCCTACCTTTTCCTATGATTGATCCGCGGTGTGGTGTGGCCACAACCACACCACACCCTCCCCTCACCTAAACCTTGTCATCGCGGCCACGCTTGCCTATTATTCAAACCCTCACACAAGCCACAACCATATTGTAACTGTGTGAATCAAATACATTGTTTTAAAATTGTGTGTGTGTGTGTGTGTGCGTGTGCGCGTGAATAAAATAAAACAAAAACAGAAACCATGATGAATGGAAATAAAAGAAAAAATAGAGAGCTTAAAAACCCCTGAGTCCAAAATCTAAATCCAAAAATAATGATATGGGGTATTGCCCCTACATGATAATATGTTCACTAAGGATATGAAGCTCCCAAATGGCCTCCATGGCCTTCTTCCTTTCCTCCTTACAAATTACCTATTTGAGTTGAGGGATAAAAATAATCAAAACAAAAGTAAAATGAAGGAGAAACACAACGATGAGAATTAGGGTTGTAGGAAACCCCTAAGATCTAGGGTGTACAAATAAAAGGCTCCAAGGGCCCATATTAAATTTGTTCTACATTCACTTTAAATTGGTTGGATAGATCTTGTATGGGTATTGGGTAAATCCATAATTTAAAAGTGGGACCTACGGGATTTAACTAGGAAACCATGGGGCCAGTTGGGGGTATAAATTAAATATGTTGGGGATTGTACTAACTTTAGGAATGGGAAACCTAGTGATCCTTTAAATGAACTTATGGGTTTAATGTAAAAGAGGGTACTTTTAGAAAATTGATTAAATGAACAAATATTGGTCATATGGTCCCTTTAAGTTAATTAATGGATATGGTAGGCTTGGGTGGCCTAACATGAATGTTTCATTTTCTAAATTAATTTAATTTAATTTAAGTTAGACATGTGACAAAATTATGTCACCAGGGAATGACATAAAGGAAAATTAAATAATATTAGTACACTCAGGTTATAGCCTGAACACAGTTGAGGAATTTAATAATTTATAATTTAAAAAATAATTATCCTGGATTTGCAAACATTTGAGTTTGGTTCAATTACCAAAATATGCGGCACTACATCTGGTATCAGAGCTCAGGATTTTAAAACACTGGACATGCTCTGGGTAATTGTAAAATTAAATTAATAATGGATAAATCAATAAACATAACCCATCTAATAATTTCCACTACCTCACTAAAAACTCATGAACCTTCCCTTTCTTTCGTACACAGGATGCCTACATGTGGTACAAGACATTCGATCAGTCAGGGATTTGGTCTATAGGTCACCTACACCCGAGACATGTACCCCTGAGTTAGGACCACATATATTGGAGGCATTACAATAGATGATGATATTTCTACAATAATTTCTCCATGTACAGACAGGAGCCAAGAGAGGAGATTGACTGTCCAGGAAGAGGATACACTACAAGATGAGGGCGCACACTCAGAGCCACTATCAACATGACACTTAGAGGCAGGAAAGGTCCCATAGCCCCTCCATTCACTTTGAGAGAGTGTATTCTCTTCATCAAGAGCCACTCTCACAGCATTGAGGGACCACTACAGGGAGGATGACCACATTCTCCAGATGTGGAGATGGTTAGACATCAACATCAGGATCATGACATATGACAGTGTGATAAGGGATCTTCTTCGTCTACAGCCACCCACTTACAGTGGAACCACGGATGGATTTGGGGTTGGGTCATGGCTCCTAAGCCTCAGCATAGTTACTTTGGATTGCACTCATATGAGAGAAATGTCAAGGCTAGGTTCACTATTCACATCCTCCGTGACACAACAGGTGTTTAGTGGAGGAATGAGGAGCAAAAGCTCCATTTAACTTGAGATTCGGTGACTTGGGAGTTATTTAAGGAGAACTTTAGATTCTGGTACATGTCTAAGCACTTTGTTCAGAAGAGGATAGATGAGTTCTATGATCTCTAATAGGGTTCAGGCATGGTTGCACAACATGAGATCTGATTTCTAGATTTATTGCATTATGTTGATTATCTTCAAGACAAGAAATTACAAGTCATCAAGTTTATTCAATGACTGAATGTATAATTAGTTGGGGATATTAGGATGTTATCTCCTCCGACACTTGAGAAGGTCATAGAGAATGCCTACTTAGCTGAGGAGAACAGGAGTAGGGCCCAAGAGCACAGAGATAGGAATAAGGGAATGTTTCAGGAGAGGATGCAATCCTTCCAAGATCAGAGGTCACAGGTTATAACACCATCCCCTAGATGAGGATTCAGGCCTCCACATTCAGTTTCGAGACCTCTGCCACACACCCAGTAGCAGTCACAGCACATACACATCAACAACAGAGGATTAGGCAGACACATAGTATGCAGAGATGTAAATTTCGAGGAGGTTTTGGAGTGGGTAGAGACATGAGACAGGGCACTCAGTAGGCATAGCCACCCCATACACAGCAGTCTATCAGATTTGGGCCAGTTGGTTTTGTACACTAGAGTACATAAGGGACCCCTACTTAGAGAGGACAAGTAGGATGTTTTATTTGTGGGTCCCTTGATCACTACATGCATACCTGTATCTTATCTTAGCACAACACCTATCATAGTAGTTTTTAATCCGACTGGATAATTTTTTGTTTGCACTGATGTTTCATTAGAGGGTTTGGGAGCAATTCTCATGCATGAGCGTCAAGTCATTGATTTTCAATCATGTAAACTCAAGGAGTATGAGTCTAATTATCTTACCCATGACTTGGAACTTGCAGTAGTAGTTCATGCTCTAGTGTGTTGGTGTCATTTCCTTTTGGGTAGGCATTTTATTTTGAGGACCAATCGTTGCATCCTTCAGCACATTTTCTCACATTCAAACCTCAACGCTCATAAACAATGTTGGATGGATTTCTTTTCTATGTATGACATGGACGTCTAGTATATCAAAGGAAAGGAGAATGTCATCACAAATTCCTTGAGTACACTATGACATGTGACTGCCACTATGAGACTACAATTAGAACTTTGAGACAGGATTCTTCAGCATCTTCCACGGAATAGATTTTATGAGGGTGCTAAGTAGATCTTTCGGTCTTACGGTTCTTTAAAGGGAAAGTATACAGGATGTATTTTAGAGGGAGGTAGTCTCCTTCTCTTTCAGAGGTGCATTTATGTGCCTAAGATAGGTTATATTCATAGTTGTATTCTTTCAGAGGCTCGTCAAGCCCTATTATGTAGTACATCTAGGAGTGATGAAGATGCACACTGGGCTTAGAGAGGTATATTATTGGCCTTGTATCTGATGAGATATAATAGATTATGTAGCTCATTACCTTGAGTGTTAGCGGGTCAAGGCCGAGCATTCTCATCCCACATGACTTTTATATCCTCACAAAATTCTTGAGAGAGTTGTGATATTGGCCTGGTCTTCGAAGAGATATAACAAATTATGTAGCTCATTACTTTGAGTGTTAGAGGGTCAAGGCCGAGCATTCTCATCCCGCAAGATTTTTATACCCTCAAAAAATTATTGAGTGTAAATGGGACATCATCTCCATGGACTTCATTTTCAATCTCCCTATGTCTTCTTACCATCATGATGTCATCATGCTCACTGTGGAAAAATTGACCAAGGTTACACATTTTTCTCCAACCAAGGTCGCCTATAATGTACTCATCATTGCCAAAGTATTTATAGAGGATATTTTCAAGTTGCCTATAATGCACTCACCATTTCCAAAGTATTTATGGACCATTATTAATGATAGGGACACCATCTACACTTCAAACTTCTAGAATTCCTTTCAGGATGCTCTAGGAACTCAAATCAATTTCAATTCATCATATCACCCTGAGAAAGATAGGCAGACTGAGAGGGTTAATCAGGTACATAAGGATATGTTGAGGATGTATGTGATGGATCATCAAAAGAAGTGGTAGGATTAATTGCACCTTGTCAAGTTTTCCTACAATAACAGTTATCACAGTTCTATCGACATGGCTCCTTATCAGGCATTTTATGGGTGACCTTGCAAGACACCTTTGAGTTGGGATAAGTTATATGACAGGGTTATACTTGGGTCGGCTTACCTTCATGACTTGGAGCAGTAGGTTATTTTGATTAAACAATGTCTTGAGAAGAATAGAGCATGTACGAAGGCATATACAGACACCGAGAGGATCAAATGTCACTTTGTAGTAAGTGACAAAGTATTCTTGAGAGTTCGGCCACATAAGAGCCCAATCCGATATGGAGAGGCTTATAAGATTTCACCTCGCTTTATGGTCCATTTGAGATCTTGGAGGTTATAGGTCAAGTTTCCTACCACTTATCTTTGCCACCACACCTACCTCGGGCCCATGATGTTTTTCATGTTTCAGTTTTACGTAGATATGTGCCTGATATTTCTCATGTATTGGATTGGTTGGTATTACAGGTGGAGTATGAAGGACAGTGGAGACTAAAGCCCATGTGTATCCTGAAGCATAGGAGATTGGCCCTGCAGGGGTGAGACTAGGACCAAGTTAGAGTACAATGGGACCAATATGATGAGACAACAGCAACTTAGGAGGATGTTACACCATTGAGGGGTCGAGATCCTTATCTCTTTTAGTGACTTCCAGGAGGAAGCCTAATTTTAGGAGAAGGGGATGTAGTGCTCACCTCTTCTTGCATCAACTCATTTGTTGAGTCATTGATTTTACTAGATTATGGACATGGATTTTAGTACTATTTAGATTCTATGTGGTTTTCATTATGGCTCATTTGGTGACACATGCGATGATTAAGGTGCGTAGTGCCAATCTAGCGTTATGATCATTATCTTAGTTTCTTGCATTATATAGTTTTAGACACTAGTAGGTCATGATATAATTAGTTTTATTTCATATATGATGAATGGATATATGATGTTGTCCATATACTTTGATGTCATTGGTTGATAATGGAAAATTGAATGTTACCATGCAAGTTCTTAGATGGATCTTATAACTTGAGTTATTATGGGTGTATGTTGTTAGTGTTTAGCCATTCCATATAGACATTGATTGTTGTATAGTTAGAATGATTATCCATGATTGATTAATGGATGTTATTTATTTAATTTATTATATCAAATAGGTATGTTTTAATGTGTCAATTGAGTGTGCAGATTATAAGTCATACAGAAGAACGTTGGTTTCAGAGTTGCATCTCAAGTTGCACAAGTGGCTAACTGGGTCGATTCTTTTAGTCATGCATGATCTTTATGTAGCTTTCTTTTTTGTGGTGTATTCATGTTTGGAAACCATTGGTGATTCCTAATGTATCTATATTAAGTTTAATTTGTTTAAGCTTTGTGATAAGCTAGTTTAGGGACCTAATGGTCCCTACATGCATTAGAGATGTTTTATGTTAATTAATCTTGTTGTTAGTGGTTTTGGACCACCTAATCATCATTTGGGTGGGCCCCACCACCTCTACCCTTGAGCCACTTTACCCAATCTCGAATTTGGGAAAAATGTGGCATTTGTAAGGGCCTCTTTTCACATTGGGGGTCTTCCTTTACATTGAAATGACTCCCTTGGACCCTACCTATGGGTAGGGGGTGTCTTTTCAAGGTCAAATGGGATTTACCTCCCATGTGACCCATCTTTTGTCACCATCTTATAAGTGTGGTTTATTTTTCTAATTTCTTAAAATTTGAAGTATGTTGGCGTATTGCCATTTTAGGAAATTTGGGAGATTACCTCCTAAATGTGTTTTTTTTATGTTCATTGTGATTATGGGAATATTTTGTTGGAAAATGAGATGGGTGACACATGTCACCCTCTCATTTGTGAGGTTTTGTGTTTGTTTCTTCTTTTTATACCTCCTTGTGGAGATGGTTATTAAATTTTTCTTGTCATTTTTACTATTAGAGTTGGAGAGAGTTGGAGCTAGGAGCTTGGAGTGTGTGTTGTGTTCTTGAAGTTGGGTAGCTAGTATTGAGGTAGTCCTTCTTTCCTCTTAGTTTTGTTCTTTGATATAATGTGCAAAAGAAAAGAATGGTTTTTTAGTTTCTTAAATGCTTGCATGTTTGTTGTGGGTGTCTTTGTAAATCTTGGTTGTTCTTATTTTCTCCATCCATCCTATTTTGTGGTGGATTTTGGAATTATATGGGAAGAGGGAGGAAAACCCCTCTTACACCACATGTCTTGATGGGCAACCCATGATGGTATTTATTTTATTTCCTCCCCTCATATGGTTTGATGTGGAAGAAGGATTGTTCATATTTTTTGAACCTCCTTTTCTATCCTTGGCAAGGAAACAATGCTTGGTTTGAAAATACTTCCAAGGAGGAGGCTTGGTGTTTGGGATGGAGTGATAAGGATGCTATTATTGATGGAGTCATAAGGAGAGTATTATGGAAATTATTTTAGTGTTCCTATGGCTGGTTCACAATATGGTTTATTATGGGCTCCTTACCACTCTTCACCTTTGAGGAAAACATGGAGTTATCCTCTTGTGATTTTTGGTGTTCTTATGGATGTTTTGCATTGAAAATGTATGTTTGTTATCACATTTTGTCTACCCCTTACTTGTGCAATCTTGAGGCATGCATTCTATCTCTCCCATGGGCTTGGAGGGAGGCTAGCATGTCCTCCATTTGGTGGAGATGGCATGTGATGATGCCATTTGGTTGGGAGGAAACTAGAGCCCTTTTCTCTTGTGCATTGAAGACTCTCTTGTGGTGTGGAAGATTGGAAAAATACACTTGGAGCATGGAAGAAAAAGTTGGAAAATTTGGCATGTTGTTCCTCGTTTTGGGAGACTTGTCCTCTTGTATTTTAGTATGATTTTGTAATGGTGTTGTAATAATATTTATGCCTTCTCCTATCTTGAGAAGAGGCTTGAATCCTTGCACTTGAAGTATTGTGTCATTTTATCCTCTCTTTGAGAATAAGGGTTGGGATATTATAAACTTATTTCTACATTTTGTAGTAGACTCGTATCCTTGTATTTGTTGCCTATTTTGTAAACCTTGTTTAATGGAAGTTTGTGTGTATGCTTTTATCTATTGAAATGAATATTCTAAGGCTTGGATTATGGGGATTGGGAGGTTGATTTTTCTATTGTATGGTAGTGGAGATTTGAAGGAATGGATGTATGTTGAGTTCAATAAATTTGTTACCCATACTCTATTTGATTAGATTTTTGTTTTGTGAAAAAAGAGTTTCACTTATTAGTTCATTTTGTTTACCAAATGATGTTCCTACTTTTATGATTTGGAAGTAAAGAAAGGATATTTAGTTATTGCACATCTAAGCACATCTTAGTATTAAAATGTAAAGTGTTAATGGATTTTTTAGCTTTTTAAATTGAAAAAAAGAGTAGGTTATTTTGTTACAATTCTTGCTCTCATTATGGTAAACTTTGATAATAGGAATATAGTAACATGCTATGAATTTAGCTTAATCTCTTATCTATATTATCAAGATATTTAGTGACATGAAAGGATCAATAAATTTTATAGTTGAAAATTTTCTCGTAGTATAAATCTCTTGCATCTTGTGCCCAAAAGTGTGAATGATTTTAATTTATCTTTTAGTCTTTAAATTATTACACCATTATTATATCTTATGAGTTGATCTTCTTAAAAGAAAATAAGAAAGGGGGATTATAATAAAATTAGTCTTTCATGTATTTTCCATCCTTTATATCTCTGTAAAATCATTCAAACTAGAATTAAAGAATTTCATTTTACACACACACACACACACACACACACACACACACACACACACATATATTCACACATACACACACACACGCACACACACATGTATATACTTCATTCAAATATATTTAAATCTGAGAGAAAATGTTAGAAACCAGATATTATCGAGACTTTCCCCTTATGCTCTATATACTTAATATGTATATATATATATATATATATGTATGTGTGTGTGTGTGTGTGTGTGTGTGTGTGTGTGTGTGTGTGTGTGTGTGTGTGTGTGTGTGTGTGTGTGTGTGTGTATTAAATACATATATGATTTAAAAGTTTTATATTGCAAAAATGATTGGTTGTGTTGTTTGAGTTAACAGTGGAATAAACAAATGAAAGCACAGATTTGGTGGGAGACTGACCATGCCACCCCCCCCCTTTTTATTGCAATGGAGCCACGGCATGGTGTTTTCACGACCACACAACACCCTCCCCTCACCTAAACCTCGTTATCGCGTCCATGTCGCCCACCGTTCAAACCCTCACATAGGCTAGATCATATTGTAACCTGCGAAACGGATACGTTTTGTGTATATATATACATAAATTATATATATACATCTATATATAAATATACATCTATATGTATAAAAGAAAATAAAAATTGAAACCCTAGTTAATGGAAATAAAAGAAAGAGAGAGAGAGAGAGAGAGAGAGAGAGAGAGAGAGCTTAAAAACCCCTAATCCAAAATCTAAATCCAAAAATAATGGCATAGTGGTATTGCCCCTCCATGAAAATTTGTTCACTATGGAAATAAAGCTCCCAAATGGCCTCCATGGCCTTCTTCCTCCTCCCTGGATTTACCTTTGAAAATGAGCAGAAAATAATTAAAACAAAAGTAAAAAGGAGAAACATAAATATGAGGATTAGGGTTGTAGGAAACCCCTAAGATCTAGGGTTGAAAATAAAAGGCTACAAGGGTCCAGATCAAACCCTACAACTTTAAATTGGTGGCATAGATATTTTATGGGTATTGGGTAATTAATTTAAAAGGGGACTTAGGGGATTTAACTAGGAACCATGGGGAGTTAGGGGTATAAATTAAATATTTTGGGAAAAACTAACTAGTGGGAAACCTAGTGATCCTTCAAATGAACTTGTGGGCTTAATGTAAAAGGGGGTGCTTTTAGCACATCGATTAAATGAATAAATTTTGGGCACATGATCCCTTTAACTTAATTAAGGGATATGGTAGGCTTGTGTGGCCTAATGAATGTTCCTTTTTCTAAATTAATTTAATTTAATTTAAGCTAGACAAATGGGTATGTCCCCCTAGAAACATAATGGAAAATAAAATAGTATTAGTACACTACGGGTTATATCCCGAACACAGTTGAGGAATAAATAATTTATAATAAATTTAAAATAAAAAAAATCATGAATTTTCAAACATTTGAGTTTGGTTCGAGTTCCAAAATATGGGGCACTACACAATGTAGATGATGCCTCTAGTGTCCTTGATGGTGCCTATGCAAAATTTGCATATTGCCCCATATTTTACAAATATGCCTTACAATCCCTCAAAGGAGATGTTGAAGGGCAAGTTCCTTAAATAGATATGTGTGTTCACTTCGAGTAGTAATCGAGTTAGGCCCACTGTTCTTGAACACAAAGTTTTCCACTTCTTTGAACCAATAAAGGTCCTCTAGGTGTTAAGCAGCCAAAAGTTGGTCATTTTTGGGTGTCATGTTGATGGTTGTGATATGGTCATACATTGATAACCAAACCAATCCACATCGTTGCGGCATATCAGTGTTAGTTGGCCTCATTCTAATTTGGAAAACACCAATTAGCATAAATATATATTTTTGCCTTTCACAATGGTTTTCAAATCAAGATACTTTTTCATAATTATAAAATAGACTTTAAGAGTCTATTTTATTCTGCCAAAATAGAATAATTTGTTTGAACCTCACATCTAAATATACCTGTTATCCAATTTCACCCCCCAGGGTTGAATTGATAACATACATCAGAATTCTCAAGTCCCAGGTGAATTGATTGATCCAGGGCAAAAATCATGTTTCTAGGGTCCCTTCAGAAAAATTTCTAACTCTCCTGTCTAGGTTGAAAAGAAAAAGCTCTGAGAAAATGTGAGAAAGTTACAGAAAATAAGCTTGGGCCAGAAAAAATTGTGAAAATCGGCTAAGTCCTTGTCCTAGGAACGGTTGGGACATTCGGGGCACCAAGGCGCGGTTCGGCCGAAACGCCTCTAGGCAGCCCGCAAAGCACTGGGACAAGTGGAACAAGAGTACGCGAAGTACCCGAACTGGCCGGTTCGCCTGAAACAGAGAACTGTAGCACCAGGACAGCCAGACCAAAAGGACGTGCAAGGCACGAGAAGCCGATCCGGCCAGAGAGAAGAAAATCAACCAACTGCTTTAGTACATGTGGGACAAAGGAACGCGAACCGGCTGAATCGGACGAACCGGAAGAATTTGTCCGAGACAGCACTGGGACATTTGGGACAGATGGACGCAAGGGACGCGAACCGGCTGGTTTGGCTGAAACAGGAAACTTCAGCACAAGGACAAGTGGGACAAAGGGACGTGTGGGATGCGGATAGCCGAAGGAGCCAAAAGCCAATCAGATCACGCCACGTGTCACTGACAGAGAAGGGACAAGGAAGCCCATTTCGGGTGGATTGGAGGATTCTGTCCCACGAAGCACTGGGACATCTGGGACAAAAAGACGCGGTGAACGTGAAAATCCGGCAAGCCCGTGGACGAATCACAACATGACACGTGTCGCCAAGGAAAAAGGTCCAAAAAGTCAAAGGGGGAAGGTTTGAAGCGCTGGCCCGAGCCAATTAGTACAGGACACGTGTCCAATGGAGCAGAGAAGTTTGGAGCCAGGGAAATATTGGGGAAATTTGGCTAGGTTCAGCCAAAGAGCTAAAAGCGAAAGTCTACTCCGTGCCCCGTGTCGACCAATCAATGCATGCCACGTGTCCCAAGTGGCGAGGGCGCGGAGGAAAAGTGAAAAATGTTCCGAATCATCAAAAGGTCAAAGTTTTCAAGGAAAACCTGTGGGACAGGTCAGATGAGAGAATAACATATCTAATCAGCACGTGCCACGTGTCATCCAGGTGGCAGAGCACGGGAAAATTTTTAAAAAATCCGTTTTCACCTGTTTTGTGCCCTAGATCTTCAGATCTCCATATCTTTTGATCTAGAGCACGGATTGGCACATTATTTATATCAATGGAAATCTTGTGAAATTCTCTACATGATTATGGGATTAATCTCAAGTTTTGGTGTATTCTGGAGGGAGAAAATCGAGAAACGGCTCTGATGCGTGTTCATGGTTAGAAGTGACATTCCAGCAACTAGTTTTAATGCAGAATGGGTCGCCTTCTTCTGTATTTCGGTCAAAATGATAGGGTATGGGTTTGTAAGGTCCCCCCTTTCCATTTTAATGCATCTTCAGTCAAGGAGGGATGGGCTCCCATGTTTTTTATGTTTTTTGTCCCCTGGGCTCGACCCTTGAACTAAAAAAGCCAGATTTGGCTCATTACCAAAGGGGGAACATTTCTTGGGATAGCAGGCTTCTTCTTTCACCTGTAACAAGTGATTTTTGCAAGAAACATACCTCTCCAAAGGATTTTAACAGTTTTTACCTCTCTGAGGTTGTAATGCAGTGATTTTGACACTGGAAATGATAATGCAAGTTTTGTGAATGGTTTTCAGTCCTTTGTTTGTATTATTTGCTTCATTTCAAATCCTAAATTATATCTTATCAGTCTGTGTATGTTTTATGTTGTAAACTTTGGTCTGTGTCTATTTTCTTGACAGAAATGTTTCACCACTCCTTTTGGTGCATCACCACCTTTAGTTAGTTGCATATCTTTTTGCATTTCTATCCCTGTCTCCTTGCAGTTTAGAGTAGGATTAGGATCTGAACCTCTGTAGTTTTGCAAAAATATAGATCTAAATCAGAGGAGTTTGAGGAACCAGCCTCTAATCTGGAGATTCCTCTCTCAGTTTCACAAGTCCCCACACTTGGAGAGAGGTTTCCATGTTGTGCAATCACACTGGATGCTAAAGTGATCAACCTAGAAGCCTGATCTGCATCCAGGGGTGTTGTGAGTCTGCAACAACAGTTTTGGCATGCCCGGTGGGACACTAGAGGTCTCATTTTTATTTTCAACAATAGTTTTGGCATGCCTGGTGGGACACTAGAGGTCTCATTTTTATTTGCAGCAAAGTTGATATGCATTTTCTTGCTTATAAGAGCTATTATTTGCATATCTAGCGAATCCAAGGGGAAGAACCAACTGGTTCCAAGCTCAGGCCTGAAAACTCATGAGAAGAATCACCACAAGGTCAAGAGCTGGAGAAGAAGAAGTGTTGTTTGAATACCTACAATTATCTCCAAGAAGAAGGCAAAGAGGAAGAAGGATTCAAAGGTCTCCATCTCCACCAAACAGAACTCTCTCAACTCCTCCACCTGACAGGCCTTTCATTCAGTATACAAGGGATTTAAGACCGATTAGAATGGCTTAGAACAATCCCTACGTCAACTTCACAGGCAGCAGCCCACTTGCTCTCAATGCACAACATCCAGTTCCTCTTGCAGCCTTGAAGAACATTCCCTACTTCACCGGAGAAAATCAGACTACTCCAGGTGATCATGTTAAAGATATTGCTAACCTTTGTGCAATCCATGAAATCAATGAAATGCAAGTGGCTGTCAAATTACTGGCATCTTCATTCAAGGGTAAAGCATTGCAATGGTTTAGGATCCTTGGAGCTGGTTCTATCACAAACTAGAATCAGCTGTGTATTGCACTTCATGAGAAATTTGGAGAGAAGGGAGACAACTTGTCTCTTTTGGAGTAGCTAACGACTATAAAAAGAGCTCCCAATGAGCAGCTGGCCGATTTCAACTTCAGATTTCAAAGGTCTTGGGATACGATTCCAGTGGCAGTCAGGCCAACAGCAGAAGGTGCTTTTCTATATTACCTCAAATCTTTGAATTCTGATATTTCTATGTTAATTCAGTCCATGGGAGGCACAACAATCCCTATGGCTTATAGCATTGCCATTAGAGCCGAAAACTGTCTTATTCAAGCTGGTAAACTGGCTCCTAGGCCTCCCATGCCCTTGTATCACAACTTAGAAAATCCAAGCACTAGTCAAGCACCCACTTTGGATCCTATTCCCACCCCTAGAAACCAAAGTTCAAGTGAAACTTCTACTTCATCCTCTAGTGCTTCAAATGAACTCCAGGAGGTCATGAAACAGTTGCAAAACCTAGGAAATGAGCTGGTTACTCTCAAGAGGCAGCAAGCCCAAGGTTTCAGACCTTCTTATCAACCCCAAGCTCAGCCTAATAGGCAGCCATACCAACCACAAAGACCACCTAATCCACCTGCAAATATGAATCAAAATCAAAGCCAAGTAAGGCCTCCTACCAATAGACCATTCTAGCCCTATAATCCAAATTCCATATCTGCCTCTAAGGCATTAGTGCCAACACAGAACAACATTGCTTAGGAATATGACTGGTGCTTTCCATGCAACAAGCCTCATAAGCAATCCATGTGTTTCAATGGTGCTCTCAATCAAGCACTAATGGTGACAACATTGGTGTTACCTCAAGAACCAAGCAAGAGGAGAATCACTGCAAAAACAACAAGAAGGACCTCCAACAGGAAACCACATTGGCCAATTGGCAAACGGAAGCTTCGTGGAGTTAACCAACAGCCTTTTCAAGGCGGGCTGCAAACACATGTCAAAGAAGAGAAATATAGGAGAAGGACAAACGTGTAACCCAGTTGTTCTAAACCCACTCTTACCAGAAAAAACAAGGTAATCAGTAGAACAAAGAGCTCCAAATGCTGCAGAATAAACCTAAAGGTACTATTTTAGCAAACACATGCACCTCTCAAGCTCCAGAAAAGGTTGCGCCAAGCAAGGACAGCAAAGGACCAATTCATCCCCGTCAACATCATCGATCAATGAAGAAGGGACAAATGTGAACTTCCTGTCGGGAATCACTGGCGGGATCCACAGGGCGCAAAAGTTTATTGCAAGAGCCAATGGCTATTGTTGCCCAACAAATGTATCAAAACCAGGGAATAAGGAGTTCTTCACCTAAATGAGTTGACAACATGATGGGGGCCAGACAAGAAAAAATATTTGAAGCTCCACCATTCTATGTTTCGTTGATTGTTGGAAAAAACCACTTGGTACCAATTACCATGATTGATCTGGGGGGAAGTAGTTCAGTAGTGATGCCGAAGCAAATGGTGGATCAGCTGGTTTGTGTTGAAATATGAAGCCAGTTGCTGTGAAAGGAGTAGTACAACAAGATGGAACGGCAAAGGGAACTTTGGAGTCATCAAGGGGGTTAAGACAACACTACATTCCTTCCTAATGTTAAGTCTGCAAGATTGTGTCATGAGATGACCTTCGCCACTCTGTGCGTTATGTATATCAAGAGACGTCATGCAAAAAATTGGGAATTTTCTACAAATTGGTCACCATGATTTTTAGGACAAGGTATGGAGACAAACAACAATCAGGTCCGAACAATTGCCAATTTCCATATGAGCCTCATGTACCCCCCAAATCGATCAATGCGGTATTGCTCGGCTTTTGAAGCAGGAGGAGTTTCAGTGATTCTAGAACAAGTAACTAAGGTCAGGAATTCTTGATTTAACTTTGATGACCATGGGCAAAACAAGAGTCATGAATTTGAACCATACAAGGAGATTGAAGAATCTGAATTGGGCGTGTATTATACCGAAGAGAAGAAGAATTCACCCATTAATGACAATCATTTACCTGAACAAAAGATCAACAAAGTTGGAAATATTTTTCGATGGTTCGAGAAGCAGACAAGGTGTGGAGGTGGTGCAATGTGATTTCCCACAAGACATCAAATATTTTTAGCTTTTCGTTTCCAGTTTTCCTGTTCGAACAACACGGTGAATACGAAGCCCATTGATTCATGGAATTCATTGGGCCAGGGAAAAAAGGGGCAATATAAAGAACCTTGCAGGGTTTGGAATAGTGAGTGATTGTCAACCAAATTTAGGGGACACCATGCTACAAAGAAGGACTTGCGAGGGAGCGACAAGACTAGGGTAGGGAACTCATTGAGGATTTGAAGCTTTCAACATGCATCCATACCCAGGAAGAAAAATGACTCGCAGATAGGCTCGCAGCAGTGGAGGCAAGTTGATGTGGTTGACAACATCAGAAAGGAGAAAAACACAGCCCCGATATACATGTGATTGTGAGGCCAGTAGTTCAGAATAATAAACACAAGCTGGCAGGTTGTTTGAGAATGATCAACAGATCCGTCAATTTATTACAAGACGAGGCAAATTTTTGAGGTAGAATCAGGACAAATTAAGAAGCAGTAGGGGATCAAGTAGTACAGTTGCTGCAAACAAGCCGTCCCTAAGGGTTGGTAAAAATTGTTCATTTCAACCCTAACGACCAGTTTGTAAGGAAAGGCCCCCCCCCCCCCCTCAAAAACATACAGGTCAAGAGAGAAGATTCAGAGCCAATTCCGGTGCGGGAAGGCAAAAAAACTTCCAAATTGGTGTTAAACGGGCCACTTGAGCAGGAGGAATAGAAATCAGATGGCATATAGCTTTGACCAAGAATTTCCAGATGTCTTCGCTTGGAGGCATGAAGGAAGTAAGAGGAGTCGAATCCAAAGTTGCACACATACATCAAATTGGGGATACAGAACGAGATGACTAAGCCCGTCAGGAAGAAGGAAGAAAGAAAGAAACAGGAGACCGGTCAAACCCTCACATGAGCCTCTAATGAAGAAAGAACTAAATAAGCTAATAGAGCAAGCATTATATTCCCGATCAAGCACTAAGCTGGGTTACAAACTTGGTTCGTCAGGAAGAAGAGTGGAGGAAAACAAAATCAAAGTGTGTGGAAGGATTACGAGACATAAATAGGCATCTCTAACGATCATTACACTTCCTTCAATGGAACAAATATTGCAAGTAGTAGTATCCGGTTCAGAGAATGTGTTCAGAGCGGAATTCTCTCTCTAGAGGCTACTCAGGGGAAATACAGGTGATGTGTGAAAGAGATGACCAATTAAGACGACTTTCACCACCAAATGGGGAAACTATGCCTACAAAAAAAATGCCATTTGGCTATCAAATTTGCTGGAGCCACTTTCAAAAGGGCAAGGGATATGGAATTTAAGGCGGGTTGATCAATAAAATAGTTTTGATATATCTTGACGACCATCATTGTATTCTCAAAAAATGAAGAGTGGATCACCTCTGTCATGTTTGAGAGCCGGCAAGGTATTTAGAGGTGTTTTTTGTAGAAGAGTTGGGGGTGGTGGTATCATTGAATCCCAAAAAATCATATTCTTGGCTCACGAGGTGAAAACTTCTAGGCCATATTGTTTCAAAGGACGGGATTGATGAGGATTGACCCAAAAAGAGTTTTGAAGCAATTCGAGCATTGCCATTGCCAAGTCACAAAAGAAGGCTATAAAGTTCTTAGGAAAGGGTCAATTTTGTCCGCAGATTTGTTCCAAATTTTGCTGCCTTGTGAAGCCAATAACGCTTATGTGTTAAAGAAGAGTATGGCATTTAAGTGGAATCTGACGGCAAGGCAAGTTTTTTTGAGGTAATAAAAGAGGCTTATTCAAGCTCGGACTCTCGTCAATCCACAGACTTCTCAAGAATTCGTGTTGTATGCTTTGGTCGGTGGGGACACGATTTCTGCAATCCTGGTACGACCAAAACAAAGGAGGATTAGAACAACCAGTTGCTTTCTTACGTCAAGGGGAGGAATACGAAACTAGGTACCTCTTTCATTGAAAAGCATCTGTCTTGCAGAATCAGGAGCTTAAAGAAATTCAAGCACCTAGTCTAAAAAACAAGGATCCAATATTGAGCTCTCATGCGGGGTCAGGGGGACTTCCGTCTAAACAAGGCTTGAATGAGAAACGGCAGGATGGATACACTCGTGTCATGAATATGACTCGAGCTCAAGGTCACCAAACTAGTAGGGGGAAGGGACCTATGTGAACAGCTAGCCTTGATGTCAACAAGTTGCAACAGGTAATGAAAAGCGGTGGTCTTGGTTACTAACCGGATGGTCAAGACCAAGCAATGATAATGGGCCCACTTCTGGTGGGACAAGAATGTGATCCACCTTCCTATAGAACAGGGCCTATGCCCACCAGAAATGAGCAAAGAAAAGAGGAGTTACGTAGATTAAAAGCCAATTACATTGTGCTTGTTGATGGTGTTTTGTTTAGAAAGGACATTCACACAAATGGAGTTCTATTGAGGTGCATTGGGACAGGTCAAATTGAGAGGGTGTTACGAGATTTCAAGATGGAGATTCTGGGAGGACATTTCACCCCAGAGTACGCTCTCAAGATAATGAAGTAGGGTATTATGCGACAGTCTTCAGTGACTGCTATACATGGATAAGCAAGTGACAAGACTGTGCACTCTTTTTTTTTCCAACAGGCCAAAGAAAGACTAGCAACACTGCCATTGCACCCAATTTGGTTGGACCAACCATTTATGCAATGGTGAAATTTGAATTCGTCAGGGTCATCAATCCAAATCAGCCAAGGCACAAAGTGGATTCTCACAGAAACGGACTATTTCAAAAGTGGACCCGAATTAGCAGAGCAGCGCTCAAGAAGACAAATGAGTCTAACATACTAGACTTTTATGAAGGAAATAGTGACTAGGTTCGGTGGTCCGGCCACTATCATATCAGACAATGCATTGGCCATTTATAGGTCCTAGGATTTCTAGAAATGGGTTGTTCAAGATGGAATCATTTGGAGCACTCTCTTCAAATTATTTACCGCAGGGTAGGTAATGGACGGCAGCGTTTTGAGAACAAAAGGTGCTAAATAATCAGGAGGACTCTGGACGAAAATCAAGAACATGGCATACCAGCTAAAATCCGCATTATGGCTTGAAAGAATAACACCAAGAGTCTCTCCTCCTCCGCCTTTCGTCCTATTCAGCTGCCTTGTTCTTATACAGGTAATCTACCGTACAATTTGGTCTATGGAAAAGATTTTTTTCTTCCCTCGGCAGTATTGGCCTCTATTATCTTTTAGTAACTACAGTCATTAGAGTCATGAACAGTGGAGTGGCTACGGTCGAACATGGAGGCTAGGTATGCCAGAGTTGATGAAATTGGAGAAATTAGAAACATGCAGTTCAAACAATTGAGAAAGATCCGGCCTTAGTAAAAAGTGGTTTGATCAGAAAGCATATTGAGCATTTAGAGGACCTCCAGGGAAGGAGACCTAGTCTGAAATGATGCAGATCGAGCAAAACAGGAAGGCATGGCCACAATAATGCACTGTGTTGATCTTTCATTTGGAGTGGCCCCTACATCGGTCATGGGGATGGAAAAGTAGTAATGCTCCCAATGTCTTACTTTGGATGGCGGAGGAATTCCTGAATCGGTTAACGGAATCCATCTTAAACATTGCTACTAAAGAAAAGGGTTTACCCTTGTAAATATAGCCAGATTTCAATTCTCTAGTGTTGTATGCACTTGTTAGTGGTAGTTACGTTTCTGTTTCCCTAAGTGCTCCGGCACCGGTTTTGTTGCTCTCAGATGATTTCTGATAGTCAGAATGCTGGTCATGACAGACTAGGTGTTGCGGTTGGTTATCAGGTTGGGATATTAGATATCAGGTTGGTTTAGGTTTATTGCTTATGACTCCATGACCAATGGATTGACTAAAAGGCCATAATCTCACCTAGCAGGCAGGTGAGGTGATCTTTCCTATTGAGTCACCAAATTGTTGTATATATCTTCCCCAGGTTTAGATAGATATAGACAAGCAGAAGATTCTAGAGATCAAGACGAAGCTCAAATCCATGGAACAAAGAAGTTGGCACATAGAATGGAGTGTCGACAATGAAATGTATGTGCCCTGGGGGCACAGAAGTGGTGCCAATAAATGAGTGTCGACAATGAAATGTATATGCCCTTGGCACACAGGAAGTGGCCACATAAATGAGTGCAAAACTGAAGTATGCCCTTGGCGCAAGCCTACTTTGTCTTGTTGACCTACTATTATCTTTTCTTAATATGCATGTT
>JAHRHJ020000290.1:0-85588 GCA_019776745.2 Taxus chinensis | reverse complement strand
ATTGAATGTAACGGGAAGACATGATACAACCCTCTCATGCCAAACACGAACTGAAAAGGTATGGCATTGGTCAATCTTGTAATAAATATGATATAATCCCATATATAGTGTAGAGACTTATATCCACATGTTCTCTCTTCCAACATCTAAATCTATTAAATGTGTTGCTCAATATCTTGTTAAAAGGATTCACAAACCCATATACTGAGGGTGATAGGGTTGTATTTTTGTTGAGGGGCCTTCCATATAAACTCTACCAATAAGATTCCAACAGTTTTAATTCAAGAAAATGAGTACCTCTATCACTTAGTTCTGAAACTCAACAGGAATCCATACTTGCTGATTATATTCTCACACAAGGACCTTGCCATAATAGCCGCCGTGCAATCCTTTGTAGGCACCACTTCTGCCCACCTTGTAAGATAGTCTATATAAGTGAAAATATAACATGAAATTGTCCTGCATGCGGCTAGGGAAATAGGGTTTACAAAGTCAATTGCCAATTTTTCAAACGGCTCTACACTAGAAATAGGTCTTTACAAAATTTCAACTCTTTACTCTAGATTTCTAAGGCACTGGATGGGTGAATAAATGGAATTGACATCATTTATTATATAAAAGCCATGAGTAAACTGTATGTAACTTCAAGCAATGGGTATGTCAATAGGATTTTGTGCGCAGTCACATTTGCTACATAACAACCTCCTACAATGCCACCACAAGCTTCTTCCATGATTGTAGTTCATTCATGTTCCAACACACACCATGATGATGAAAAACCGTCATCTGGACCACTAGTTTGTAAGGTCACCAATGTGATCAAATTAAAAGCATGATGGTGGATAGCCAAATCACTCCTTATCTAGAGCCTCATCCTTTCGGTGACTCCAATTCATATTAAACAACTAGATCCTCAAAATCAGAGGGGCCACATTGCAATCGAAAAAAATGTGCATCCAAACATTGTGTCTAATGGCTCTACGTGTTCCACCGGAATTATTCTAGAACCAATGGCCAGGTTCATGAATTACACATCCCTGGTTTGGACTATAATCCGATGAAATTCAAAGTACTAAAACAAAAGATTCCACGAATATGCACCCTGGTTAAATTAGGCTTGTTCATAAATTAATGAAGTGACTATGGGATTTTGGATAGAATGCTCAAGGATTAGCCAACAATTACTGCCTAAAATTTAGTGCCGCATAATCATGACAACGCTTCGCCTTGTTTGTGTGTAAATTATGGCTCAGCGAGGGGTTACTTTCTGCTTTGCAAAAAACAAAGGGATATAAAAAAAACCCCCTTTTCCAGGGTGTTGTGCTAACACTATTCCTATTTCAATTCTTTGATGCATAAGGAAGGGATTTTCCCATAAGGGAAAGTAAAAATCTGGAACAATAGAAGCATTCCCCATTAAGGTGTCAAAGCCACCTATGCACCTCACCCTAAGAGAATTAAATCTTTACTGTTTAAAGTAAAGAGGTAAGGATGTGGAGGTGATACCTGGATGAAGTTGTATGACATTTTCTTAGTAGTTGAACATGATTATTATGCCTAAGAAACCATGGCACTACGCTTTGACTGGTAGGCTTTCCTCCAAGTCCATGGAAACATCAAATTTGGCAGGACCTCTACCAAGTAATCCTCCTTGCCAAATAACCGTGACCTAGTATGAGTTATAGGAGTAAAAAAGACACATTTTCTTAATGTTTAAGAGATAAACCTTTCTTTCACCTCTCAAAACATCATATTACAATTTTCACAATGATTGTTACCAGCCCAGACACCGTCCACTATCTAGGTATACTCACAAAAAATTTATGGATTATAAAAAGGGGGTCTGAAAATGTTTGACCAAATACACAAAACTACAAATAGGTGCAGTTTATTAAGCCAAAAAAAAAAAAGGGCATAATTGTATAAGAAAAAATTCCCCATTCATTGGTGAATTGTGAAAGTAGTATTTTTTTTTAAATAATTCTTGGTGGATTAACTTGAAAATCCTCTGTGAAAGAGTAGATATCCCGCCCGTGAACACCTTCAAGATATTCTTCTTGGTGAATGTGGGTTTTTGGTTGTTGAAATATGATCTATGACACAATGATGTTCAAATATATAGTGAGTCTACAATATCCCTAGCCTCAAGCAGTTCTGATTACGAATCACCAATTAGGCTCATCATTCAGTTCTCAATTTCTTCATGATATGGTTTCTATCATCTTATCAATCTCCTCTTTTAAATTTTATGCAAATTCTAGCATTTCATCCGATAAGGGCCGTTTCCTAATGCGGGCACATCACCTTGTAAGCCTAATCCACATTTCTCCCAATGAGTGATGAACAACATTTTAAATCATGGTTCCCTGTGGGAAACCACATCCTAAAGTCACGCCTTAGTTCATATTATATTTGAACCTCGCTGATGATCTAGTAATCTCCAATGATAGCTTCTTTAGCTCTTATTTTGTAACAATGTTGACAACCTTCATTTCATGCGGGCTCATGGTAAGCATGTGGTTGTGTTCTGTGATGGTCATATGCAATTCAAATTACGTAGTGGTGTACCTTCGTGGATTAAAATAGAGTTTTCCAAGCTCTCACATTAGCAGGAACACCAAATTTTCTTTTCCTTTCTTGAAGCGTGCGATCAAAATGTATGCGCCTCCATTTATCCTGCCTTAAAGGTGCACTCTAAGATAGGTTCCCCCTAGCTAGAAAATCTAGGATTTTAGTCTTCATCCATACAACAATCTCCAAGAGTCCAAGGCAAATTTGACTACCGGTACAATTTCTCTTCATTTTCAACCAAATGGACTTAAGACTTAGATACTAAAAAGTTTGAATAATATCTGCCATCAAATCTTGCCAATTTCCCATCTGATGTCATAGCTTTGAATAGATATACCATGCATGTGCACAACCTTGTAAGGTGGAATAGAACTGATGCACCCATAGTGAGGGAGGTAAGGCTTCCAGGCCTACCATCCAAGATCTCTCACATTCCTATAGGTAGAATGACGTGGATTACTTTACCCCATTATAGTCACATATTTAGAGGGTTGCATTTATTCGGAGAAACCTAAACAAAGAACGTGCTTCTCACTTTTTCACCATTCTATAAGATTGTCTTGAGAGTCACCCACCAACGTGTTGTCTTTGTGCACAAGGTATTAATTTAGCATATTCCTCTTTTCTACTTGAACATGTTCCACTGGATTTTCATTGCGCATAGAAAGACATCAGGGTTACCTTACCCAATATAACTTGGTAATTTTCTTCCTCTTAGGAATCTAACAAAGAGTGCTCTAGTAATTCGAGTTACATTTCCCTTCAATTGTTCTTCCAACCAAATCATAGGTCCCATGTGCCCAATTGTCACATGCAATGCTAGTTGTATCACTTATAGATTGAATATCTTCCCACTAAATAACTCCTCTTTATTGGTGAATAGCCTTAGGGTCTCTAATGGTTCACACACATATTATTTCCAAGTCCTCATCTCCTAAAGGTTCTACATAAGGCACAAACCTCCCATATGTTAGTGGAATAATGATGTGCTCTTCTTTGTTCTCAAAATTGATGAATCTCTTGTTAAAGCACAAGTCAACATTATTCGTATAACACTAGGGGTTTCTAAGTAATGCGGGAAGTTATCTACCTGGCAAGCACTAAGAATTCAAAATCCCTAATAAAATTATCCCCTTGAATGGTTTTGGAAGCATCCTTCAAGACTCCGATGGGCATAGCCTTTGTCCTTTTTTCCATATACAACACATTTGAAGAGGACTGCAATGGAGGCCCTCCCCCATATGATCCATGCATCCAAAATAAGGAAATTGACCTCTGCACCTGTATCAATTAGTATGTTGCTCAAGAGCCATCCATCAACAACCATATTTAGCATAATTTTTTTTTCATAATCAAGACCATGAGGGGGGAAAATTAACATGTAAGACCTACCTTTCATGCTCATCTCCACATGTACTGCCTTTTCTCTAACCACTCTATGAATAGAGGAATAATTTTCTCCTAGAGAAACATATTACACACACTTCTTTAACCTCATCCATGTCTTTCTGAGGACCTCGACATTTTTTCACTTGTTCTAAGTTCTATGATTTCTCCTTCAAACGTTGAATCTCTCCTTTTATGGATCCTAATCACTTCCAGGGTCTCTTGGTAAACATATTTTTTAATGGGTCAGATCAGGATATTTCCCATGTAACACCTCCTTCTCTTGTAATGTGTGTAATCTGCTTTGGTTACTTCTCTGGCATGTGTAACCTCAACACATGTTAGTTACCAAAAAAGGTTCTAATTTAGGGTTACGTGTTACCTTAGGCATCCATAACGGGTCAGTTATCTTCCCACTAAACCATCCCCATGCCTTTTCCTTCTTCTATTTTGGCTCATGTGGTCATACAATTTAGGGCACTCCTCATACTTGTGCTTCTTTCCACACCATGATAACTATAGTAAATTCTTTTACATTCGTTGCTTGTAGTGGTTCAGTAGATCCATAATTGTAACAAGTCTAATAGGGGAAGTCACCCCTTCGTCCATGACTGCTATAGCCTCTAAATCCTCTATAAAAACCTCTTTCCCTACACCACCGCCATCTGCACACCCTTCATACCGATGACCTTCACCCTTGGAATTGCTCCTAATTCTAGTCTAACACACACCAAATGATACATGGCATCATGAATTTGGTCTATTAATCGAAATTCCTTCGTATTATGAGTAGTTGATGTGTAAATCCTTACAATACAAAGATACATTCTACGGAGCGTGCGCTGTAACAAAGGGCATCTACTTGGATCAAAATGGCCCCATGACAAATTTTCATAATATACATGACATGGGCACATACTGAATTTCATCAGGAAAACTATCCTTTTTTGTGTGTCCGGCCCCACACTGTCAAAATCTATACACCACAGTCCAAAAACCCCTTTTTAACATGATTCATGAGCTGAATTCACATACATTTTTCAAGCTAGCTTTGCCATGACCAATAATAGGTGCTTCTAAAATGGGCTTTACCCTACTGTCAATGGCCTTAGCATCCTCAACGCATAGATCAACCTTGAAGGCCTTGTGCAGATCCGTGAAAGTCTTATGGGAGAGCACTCATCATAAAGGTGTTATCAATCCTCTAAAAAACCATTGAGCATGCTGCGAGGGATGGATATCATAAGATAACCTTGAAAAAATAGTCTTAAAGAAGGCATCATACTCTTTCTCACTTTCTGTCATACCTTATTGAATCTCCTTGAGGGAGTTGATGCTCTTATGTTCAAATTCAGGAATGTGTAATTCCACCAAAAAGGCATCACGGAGTGTGGTATAATCCACCACCGTCTGATGTGGGTCATACTTCCGGTACTAGCTATGCACGTGCCCTTACAATGTGGTTACAAACTAACTTTCCTTCCACTCTAGGGTAGTGATACCCTTAGCATGCCATAGTACTTCACACTTGTGTACATGCTGTAAAGAATCCTCAACACCTTTGTAATCAGATAAATGCAAAGACATCTCATAAAACACCTACTGAGGTGGGTTGAAGGTCCTTGTCTATTGGGTCTAGAACCTTGTGTAGACACCAAAATTAGGTCACACTCCCCTTTGGTCCCTCAACAAATAAACACATTCATCACATTCACCTAGCCATGGCCCCCTTCACCCCAATCCAATATTAATTTAATTAATTTAATTAAATTAATTCATTATCCTCATAATATTTATCATTTCAAATCTCCCAATTGGGATAATGCCCACATATCCACCTCACCTAGACACCTCATCTAGCCACCTCGCCCTAACTAAAAATCAATGCCTACATTCCCTCTAACCACATTCCCACATACTTATAAGAAGCTTCTATTCTAATCCATGGGTTAACAACACAAGATCCCATAAAATCAAGGGGATCTACCTAGTTTAGTAAACCTAGGAAATCCCACCCTAACTGACGTCAGTTACAATTAACCACCACCGGTTAAGCAGGAACCACCATTGGTCACATTTTAATCCCCAAAATAACCTTATTTTCAAGGTTGGAAAAAGGTTAGTAGATACCTGAGAGATATCATATCTTTTGAGAACAAGTTTTAGTGAGAAAACACATGCAAAAAAAGGAGATCAAGCATTTTCTCTTACACAGGCATCCAACATTCACCCAACAACCAACCAGCACTCACTCCAACACAGATTTGATCTAACCAAGCAAAGAGGAATGCACATGCAGCTCATACAGGATATTTCCAATGTTTGGTGATCCTCAAAAACATTTGACCTCTTACCAGAACCTTCATTCATCATTCACACGCACCCACAACTAGATTTCAAGTAAGTAGAATAGTTTACTCCCCTGGTTCATTCATTTAATCATTGTATCTTCATCCTTTTTTCTCCTATCCACCCATTTAACTCCTTTAATACTCACCCCTCCATATCTCCATTAAAAATGCACCAAATCCCATCCAAACAACTTAATACCTCATTTTGACCAGCCTAGTCCTTTGTACAATCATAAGGGAGATCTAAAGCTCATTCTGTGACTTTCCCAGTTTTCACTGTAATCGGCACTAGTTCTCCCCATCCGGTGTCGGTCAACCATAACCAGCATCAGTCTCTGTATTTTCTCATACAGCCCAGAATAGTGACCTACCTACCTATCCCTGCATTACCCTTAATCACCTATGACCTACCTAAGACCTCTGTCAGACCTGCAGAGACCCAAAACCAGTTAATTAACCTACGGATCTTATTTTAACCTAGTATGTTAGAATAGATCTTTCTTATTGTGTTTTAAATGAGATACCTAAATCATTTTAATTACAATAGGATTTACTTCATTACCAACATTAAATTGTTTTAAACAGTGGACTGACAGCTGTCTAGGAAGTATCACACTTCCTGGATCTAGCACACGCTAGGAAGTTCACTACACATAGTGTTTAACTTTTATTTGGTGGTCTTGTGTTCCATTTCAAGTAGTTCCTCCCAACCAAAAGGAATCTCTCACGATCAGTTGTGGATCAAGGAGTCAACACGTGCACAACAACCTATCAACCATCATTTCAATAGGTATTCCTTCTACACCCATTACCCTATCTATTTCATCATTTTCAAAGTAAACATCTAAGAATTAGGTTGAACACCAAGACTTTGAAATCTCTAATGAACTTGGCCCCTTGTATAGTGATAATTGTATCCTTTAAGAATCCAATGGGCATTGCATTTTTTTTCCATATATAACAAATTCGAAGATGGTTGTAATTTAGGTCTTATCATTTGATTCCATGCATCTAAAGGAAACAAGGTGAGAACATTGACCTCCACTCTTGTGTCGATGAGGATATTTCTTATAAGCCACCCATCAACAAATGCATTCAATCTAATCTCCTTATCATAGTCAAGGATGTGAGGAGGAAGGTTTGCATGTAAAACCTTCCTTTCACACTCTACTCCGACACGTGGTAACTTCTCCCTTAGCCATTCCCTTAGCAAGGGACTAATATTCTCTTTCCTTAACATCCTACATACATCCTTGACTTCATCCAGGTCATCCTTTGGAGCTTCAAAATTCTTCCTTTACTCTAGCTACTTTGACTTCTCCTTTAGACATTGGATCTCTCCTTGCAAACTCTGAATCATGTCCATAGTCTCTTGATCTACCTCCTTTTGATGAGAAGAGTCCAGATACTTTCCATGTACCAATTCCTCTCTTGAAACTAGTGTCCTCTATCTTGGCATCTCTATGGCGTGTGCGGCCTCTACTCACTTCATCACCAATATAGGTTCTATTCCTGACTCATGTGCCACTCTTGGGATCAACTATGAATTGGATTTCTTGATGCTTACCATCCCAGTGCCTTTATCCTTCTGGTGTTATTATTTCATATGCTCATAAATCTCTAGAAAATATTCATACTTATGTTTCTTCCCACACCATGAGCTTTGCAATAGATCAGGACACTCACACTTGTAATGCTCTGTAGATCCATAGTTATAATAGATTCCTCAGGGGAATTCACTTTTTCCTCCTCCGTAGTTACTATGACCATGAAATCCTATGTGAAAATATCTTCCATGCACTCCTCAATCTACAATCCCTTCATAACGATGATCGTCATCTTTGGAACTACTTGCAATACTAGTCTAGCACACACCAAGATTAATAACATCATGAATATAATCAATTAGTCTACAATCCTTAGAATCATGGGTCGTAGAGGTATAAATATTGAAATGTCAATAAATTCTTTTGGATTGCTGTAGTAGTTGGGACATTGCATGTAGTAGTAGAGGACACCTTGCATCATGATCCCCATGGAAAATATCACAGTTTACTTCCATAACGCATAATGACTTCCGAGGGAAACTATCCTTTACATGCCCTTCCACTTCATAGTCTCTTCACCAAATCCCACTACGAACCTCATGTGCTGAGTTTACAGACAAATTCTCCAAATTCTTGGCCATTGTAGTAATTTCAGCCTCCAAAAAGGGGCTAACACCAGTACTAATGCTCCCAATATCCTCAATGCGCAAGGAAAATTTCGATGCCTCATGTGGGTTTGTGAAAATATTGTGTGACAGAGCCCTCCTAAACGATGTTATCAATCCTCTGAAAAACCATTAAGCATGTTGAGAAGGGTGAATTTCATAGGATAGTTTTGAAAATAGAGTCTTGAACCATGTGTCGTACTCCCCCACTCACCACTTACTGGATCTCCTTTAGGGTGTTGATACTCTTATGTTCAAATTCTAGGATATGGAATTCTACTTTCCTAATGCAGTGTAGTCACTGGATCTCCTTTAGGGTGTTGATACTCTTATGTTCAAATTCTAGGATATGGAATTCTACTAGGAAGGCACACTTTAATGCAGTGTAGTCTACCACCATTTGATGGGGGTCATATTTCTAGTACCAATGCATGTGTCCTTACAACATTGTTACAAAATGACTTTCCGTCCACTCTGGGGTAGTGATCCCTTTTGCATGTCATAGTAATTCACACTTATGGACATGCTCTATAGCATCCTCAATACCCCTTTATTCTGGAAAGTGCAAAGACATCTCAGAGAGAAAACTTATGGAGGTGGCTAAGGCCCTTGTCCTCCTGATCCAGAGCCTTGGTTTCCCCAGGTGTTTCCTCCTCCACTAGATCTACAAGATCCACCATGTCATGTTCCTCCTAACCCACCAGATCCTCTAGATCTACCAGGTCTAGAAGGTCCTCCAGCCCGTATACCACCATATCCACCTCCTACAGCCAGAAAAAGGCCTTAAGTGGTCATGCCAGTGTCCCGTACATGATACCACCATATCCACCTCCTCCCAAATACAGCCAGAAAAAGGCCTTAAGTGGTCATGCCTAGTGTCGTCAACATCCCACTGAACTACATGATGATGGTTTGTCATATCATCCCATTGTTAGTTGTGTGTCCTGCGCCACTCCCAAATGTGATACCCAAATCTTGCATATTTTCACCTTGTCTGAAAATTCCTCCTAATACTAGACTGGTTTGTGCAGCCATGGATGTTCTAAATGAGAAATTATATCTCCTAGGCATAGATTGGTTACACCCACCAATACTAACTAGGTTAATAATACTTCTCCCTTGATCTGGAAAACCAAGTGCCATGTTTTAATTTTCAAGTGGGTTTAGATGCACGTTGATGGATCTCCTTTCTTCATGTGATGAACTATCATCAGAAGTTGAAGGGTATTCTCTCCCACACTTTCCAAGATGGGTTAGCACAGACTACTTAGGTTCCACATCATCTGTGTGAACATCAACTCCTTCTTGCAACATCTTCCTCCATAGATCCACACACACATGAAACCTCATGTTTTCTAGTCATCTCCATTTCACATGAACTATACTTGAGTCATCTCTCCTCCTTTTTCTAGTCATCTCCATTTCAACACAAGCTTCACTATACTTGAGTCATCTCTCCTCCTTTTCCTTTTTAGCCACAATGTCTTCCATCTTTCTCCACCCTAGCTTCCTCAACTAGCGCTCATAGATGCTTTAGCCAACCATGGGAAATGCCTCTAAACTTATGGTAATGACCAATATCTTCATAGCCAAAGGAATAGCATGCAAAAATTATCCTTTATAGTCTAGTTGGTTAGGATACGCGGTTGTCACTTGAGAGACTTAGGTTCACGTCTTGGAAATAGAACCAAGATGTAGTCATTTTTATACCCTTAGAGCAATAGTCTAATCCCATGCATGTCATCATATCACCAAGTGGGCATTGGGCACTCACCTGAGGCATGGGCAGGTGCCGAACCCATCCTCTATGTGAGTCTCGGTAGAATAAATCTTCTATGATAGATACTTAAGTGCAAAGAAATGGAAAAGAACCATGCATCATTATGAGAACCTAGGATGAGTTATCATATCGATGCATCCATAAAATAAAAATATCAAACATCATATGGAACTGATTCATACCAAAAGGAGATGCACTAGGATTATGCTCATGAACACATATACACTTTAAAAAAGAACCTTATATTCATATTGATGAGTTCAGTAACCACATTACATTCATTATGGCCATAAAAGACCCATATATTAATGCAGAGAAAGATCATGTATGAGGAAATAAACTATGTCCTTCACATTACAAGGATAAATTTACAGACCCATCCCTCTAAATATGTCATAACTCCTATATTTTCTCTAATCCCAACCCATAGAATACTCCATAATATTTATGCATAGCTTCACCTCTCTTCCACCACCTCCGGTCTCTCACGGCTCCCTCAAAAACTCAAACTCAACAACTACTGGGAAAGAATACGTAGAAACAACGTATTCTAGAGTATAACTTGTCAACACTCCTTTCCACTAGTGATCAACAACATGTGTCTAAGTCATATCTACATAATGCAGCCTCTAGTAATCATCTTGGGTCCATACGCATGATCTGTAGTAGTAGCTCAATATGGATGCATATGCTGAAAGTTGTTCATATAGTTCTACTGGGAAAAAATAGAATAATGTATCATATAACTCATGGTATAGGTTCTCTTCTATCCATCTACGAGCATCAAACTTAGGTCCAGTGTTGAATCTTTGAGAAAACTCTTCCTTCATGCCATTAAACCATGCATTAACACTTTCCAAGGTCAAATATTTTGTCATCATGCATCACAGGTACCAAGATGTATGCCATTTCTCACAACAACTTCACAAATAGGTCCCTACAGTGGAACCAATATGTAGTCATTTTTAAACCCTTAGAGTAATATTTTAATCCCATGCGTGTCAGTCTATCACCCATTGGGTGTTGGGTTCTCACCCAAGGCATGCGCGGATGCTGAGCCCCTTCTTGATGTGAGTCTTATGAGAATACATCATCTATGATAGATACTTAAGTGCAAAGGAATGGAAAATAACCATGCATCATTCTGAGAGCCTGGGATGAGTTATCATATCAATACATTCATAAAAGAGAAATATCAAATAACATATGGAACTAATTCATACACAAAGGAGATACACTAGGATTATGCTCATGAACACATATATGCTTTAAAATGGAACCTTATATTCACATTGATGAGTTTAGTAACCACATTACATTCATTGAGGCCATAACATACCCATATAATAATGCAAAGAAAGATCATGCATAAGTAACTAAACTATGTCCTTCACATTACAAGGATAAATACATACCCATCCCTCTAAATATGCCATCACTCCTATATTTTCTCTAATTCCAACCCATAGAATCCTCCATAATATTTCTATAGAGTTTTTCCTCTCTTTCACCACCTCTGCTCTCTTAGGGATCCCTTTCTACTATATGTATGTCTCTATTTATAGATTTTTACCTTCACTGTCATGCCTTCTAAGGTAACAGATTGACTTCTAAGTGTCCAAGTGGTCCTCCAATGGAGGAACCCTCCTTTGATCCAAACTCTCCACTCTTTACAATTATTTCCTTCTAGATCCTTCCATCGCATGCATCGAATATTATGTTCTTGATCCCACAGCAGCCAAATTGGCACCTTATCCACTCTGCATGCTAGACAGGTCATGCTTTCCTCATCTGCTAACTAAAATGTCAAATATGGCTAAGTCCCAACACCATCTTTTATTACGCATGCACTGTGTGTTCTACTAAACCCTGCCTTGTGTGCCTTCAACCTATGTGCCCTTATTCAAATAGGCCCCATGCGTACATGTGTATTCTTATACTTAGCCAATATTCTAGGGCCCAACATGAATTTTGAGAAAAAAAATTCACAATAGGGTATGATTTTCATGCTTTCAAGTTTGAATTTTACCTTTGTAAAAAATCATGATAACAGAAGGTAAACACATACAAGAGGAAGGATGAAGTTAATACTAATCATGCCAAAAAATCTAAGGAAATTTCAAGTCTACTCCTATTAAGAAGGATAAAGAAGGTTCTAAAGTTGTTGGTTCCATTCATGATGAATCTACTCCTCATAAAGGTCTATTTTCTCTTGTATAACCTTAAGAGGTGTTGTTATCAGTTCATGAAGATCTCAATAAGAGTAACATGGAATAAAAGGTTTAGAAGTTAAAATATTTGATGAAGGATCTTGGTGTCATCTCCTATATGGAAAATTATGTTCTTCCCTATTAGGATAATGCAAATGTCTTTGGTATCTCCATTAGGCTTCATAGAGTCATCATTCTATGCGTTTTAAGGAATTTTAAGCTCGAATGTTGCATGAGAAGAATATGTCAAGGGGGAGTTGTTTTTTTAAATATTTTTAATGAAGTTGGTATGTCAAATAATGTCATCACATGTCAAGGTATGGTGTCATTGTCTAAAATTTGGTTTTATGGTCTCTCATGGTTGTTCATATAGTGAAAATGATATGTTCATTATCAAAGAGGTCTCTGAGTTTTTATAGTTTTGCCTGAGTATGAAGAGTTACTAGTTCATAAAGAAGTCTTAATTCATGGTGTGTCAAAGAAGTACTTAGTCTATCCTCTTTATTTTTTGGTCATGTATATTAGAATATGTTCTTAATTTTTTCAAATTGATCAGAGATTGAAACTTATATGTTGACATGTCTTTACCCCTGTCATAAGAAAATAAGTATATGCATCATAAATATTTATATCATGGTGTTAAGGGCTTCGTTGAAAAAATATTATAGGCGTGTCTCAAAGGTTGAATGATTAAAAGGTTTGTCATTACATACTGTGTAGTATTAGTAAAATAAGTTTTGAAATTTGAGAGGTCATTGTATTCAAAAGGTGTCCATTGTGCCAAGGAAGGTACTCTGAGTCTGCTAAAATAAATTATCAAGAGTAAAAGTCTTGTTACTATCTATTTTATGAAATTCATGTGGTTTTGATGTATTGAGAAGGCAATGCAGGTAAATGTATGCAAAAAATATAAATCTTGAAGGATTTTAAGGTGTTTGGTTATTCATGTTGCATTATCCAAGTCTGATTTTTGTTGAATAAAGACTATATAGGTATTCTCCAAGTGCATTTTGGATTTTCAAAAGATCAAGTGATGAATATCCCTTCTTGAATCCTGACTAGGAAGTTTTTTAGTATGATAAATCATCTTGGAAGTTGTGAAAAAGGAATTTTATTGGGTCTTTAGGGTGCTCATTCTCTTTTGCTACAATTTGCTACATTTGACTAACATTCTGCCACAATTCTATTACATTTTTGTTGTCATTCTGCTACTTTTTAATAGGTTATAGAACTGGGATTCAAATTTGTGAAAATTTTCAATCCTGCATATGAGTGTTAGAATGTTTAGTAGATAAGAAATATGGTATGCTAATATGATTTGAGTGGAGTACATTTTTTGTTGCATCAAGTTGTATTAAATAACATGAATAGGGTTTGTAATGATGAACTAAATCATATGGATTAATACAATATTGACATAATGAAAAAATTATTTGATTGTTGAAGGTACATTGAAATGCAAAGGAGTCAGTATTAAGTTGTCAAAGTGATGAAGTTTTGTGAAGGTGTGTCTTAAAGGCTAGATGATAAATCAAGGTTTTCTAGGTTTGATGATAGTTTTGTAAGCCTAAAGAGTTATCTACACCTCTATGTACAATTTTGAAGAACTATGGATGTACATCCAAGTGATCAAGATGTCTTCATACTCCATGAAAACTATATGGAGATAGTTGGAGATGTGAGGAATAGAGGTAAGGAAGTTGAGGGATTCTAACATGCAAAAAGGAACTTGTTACCAGGTGTAAAAGAGAATTTTGTGTATGTGTGCTAAACAATTCCACAAAGATAAAAATATATGCTTTCTTAGTGCAAATAATTGCAACTATGGATCCATAGATAGGTGTTTCAATTTGTTAATAGTCTTGGTAAAATTAGAGTCTTGTATGGTTAAATAGTTATAAGAATGTTAAAGTAAAAGTGTTTTAGGGAATTGTAGAAAGTGTAAACATAGTCATTATGAGTTTCTTAGATTGGACTATCAATAAGGAAGCATGATGGTACAGGTATGTAAAATAATTCATGGATTTAGGTCTATGATAAATGAATATAAAAGAGAGAAAAATGTGAAGGTACAGGTTTGATAGTGCTCATGAAATAAGGGGGATAAATTTTGACTCTAAATGAGGTGAGTAAGATGCCAAGATACTAGAAAAAAATAATTAAATATAATTGGAGGATTTTTAACATGAAAACCAATTCATATGATCGTGAAGGATGCAATTTCATACAAAAGGTAGAAAACATTAAAGGAGTGCCTCAGAGTAGTTTTGAAGTCCATGATTCATATTTGTGACATGGAAGGAAGGTAAGAGTTTAATTTTTTGTCTTTTTAGTAAGATTTAAATAGTATGGTTCTAGGGGGAGCTATAAGGAGATGATTCATGTAGTGTATGATTTCTTATGGTTAGTATAAATTTGAAAAAAGGAGACTGAAAATTTGGTTTAGGGACAACAGTCCTAAAGGAGGTTTTGAGATATTTATAGGTAGAGTTTTCAGGTTTCTTGCATGATACAATCCTAGATTGTGATGGATGAAATAGTTGAATACAAAAAGGAGAGCAGAAATTTAAGGGATCCATTTGTTGGATCATTACAGGTCCATGAATCTTCTAATGTTGTTGTTGAGGTAAAAAAATACCAAGTTTAATCCAAAGGGGGGCTATTTGAACATGTAAGTCAATTTTTCCATTGTTATCATTGTGTAGTGTTTTTTACATGTAGTTTTGTCATTATATCCTTTTTCATAGATGCCAAAGATGGGGAGAAGGATCATAAACATGAAAATGAGGTCTTTCATGTGTGTTGGTCATGTTGGTTACCATCAATATATCTGAAGGTTATTGTCATCAATGACAAAGGGGGAGATTATTGGCCATTTTTTGTTAGTGTTTTCATTAATGTCACATCCATTGATGGAAAAGGGTGTCATGGTGTGGTGTGTGTCTCCATGTTTTGTTATTTAGGTATCAATCATGAAAATTGAGTAGTTGTGTCAAGTTTGGTGAAGGTCTATAATGTCCTAGTGTATGGTTGAGTATGTTAAGTAATGGTTTGAGTCCTCCCAAGTGGTTTGTTAAGTTTCATGAGTTCATAAATAGTACATAAGGTATGTTACATGTGTACATGAGTCTGGATGAGGTCAGCATGGCCAGGTTATGAACTTTCATGGTTGAGTCAGGTTATTCTAGGTATGTTCCTAGCCTTGGAACATGTAGAATGAGATGGGGGTATCATATTTAGAGATGATCATTCTTCTTGGTACATGGTAGAAATATTTCAGTAGTGTAACTAAGGTGTATTGTTAGTTTGAGGTTAATATTCAATGATCCAATGCTTGTTTGAGGCCCTTGAGAAGCAAGAGGTGAGAAATAGGCATGTTAGCATAGGTAAGTCACTTTGTAAGGAGATTTTTAGAGATATTTTGTCTATAAGGTGAGTCTGGAAAGTTATAGGATGTTTTCATGATGCTTCATGACATTTTTTGGGTCAAGGTGAAGAATATTTTTCAAGATATGCAAGTTTTTGTGAAATTGGGTGATTTAGAAGTGCGTTTTGAAGCAATAGTGAACCTTTTGATGCTCATTGTGAGATGCATTCTTTGCGTGGGTACCTAAGATATTTTTCATAACTTCTTAGTTAATTTATAAAGGTTTAACAAAAATAAATAGGTATTTTTTATTGTCGCATTTTTATGAATGGTCTTTTAAGAAGGTAAGTTGGTTTAAAACCCTAGGTAAATCCTAGCTAGGAGTTACTTGGAGAAAAGTGAGTACACAAAATTTGTTTTGATTAATTTTACAAAATTGATGATTGTATGTTGTAAAGGAATCCTCCATATTTCCATAAAGGTACATTAATACATGTGACAATATGTGGACCCCACCTGAAATCACTTCTTTCTAAAGATTTTTAGTTTAAGGAGAATTTTCCCAAAGAAGGTGTTATCACCAAATCATTGCACCCTTCGAATGGCCAGAATGTGAATAGGACATTCAGTGTGACTAGGTAACATGAGATCACCTCTCAAGTTGTGGGACTTGGGCTTGAGGTGAACCTCTAGAGAAGGTTGGCTTCCTCTTCCTAAACTAAGTGTTATACTACTCCTAGTGTGATAAAATGGTTATCTAGACCTATACTAACATTTTCATGGGATTTAGGGAAAAATATTTGCAACAAATAAAACTATACTAGGGATGGTGATGCACCAAATGAAGGGTGTTGCTATACTTTGGGAAGGTTGTTTTGAAGAGGGTATTGTGCACCACAAATCATTTTTTCAGTTTTCTAGTGAAGAAAGATGAAAATGAGAAGGATGAAAAAGAACCAATACTCAACCACATACAAAGCTTCACTCCTAGATAAGCACAAAACTCCCAAAACTTGTAATGGAAACTTGAAGTTGCACAGTATAATTACATACATAAGAAAGGCACAAAGAAGTAGCTAGAATGATGAAAGGACCAATAATTAGTCACAAAAAACAATTTTATTACTTTAATCATGTGCACAATGCATCATTACAAGAGGAAGAGGCAATGTTTTCCATTACAATGTTGGAAAAACGGCTTGAAAGTCACCACAATGCTCAATAGAATAGCTTGTAGGAGAGAGAGAGAGAGAGAGAGAGAGAGAGATGATGCTGCTAAAAAATTTCCAACCCCTTGGAATGAGATTCTAACTTACATTTATAGAAAATATCTGTGAGAGAAGAGAGGAGAAGTTATAAATTCCTGGCCTAAATTGTGATGGCCTATATTAACTACAACATTAGTTGCACAAATTAGGAACATTCCATCAATCTCATTAATGAAGGATCTAGTATTTTTATACTCACTTAATTAAAATAATATTTTAAATAAAATATTTTAATAATAAGCTATCATTTTATTAAAATATTTTAATAAAAGTATTAATTTAATAAAATTAGTATAAAAATATTAATTTAGTAAAATTTTAAGTGGTGGGACCGGTGAGACCCCCTTATGGTTGGTTTTCATTCAAAGGGCCTAATACATGGCTCAGCTCTGAGAGTTCGCGTACTTTCACGTGAATTGGTGAGTTCTTCCATGTTATGTTGGTTTTCCTTAGTGAACTCACCTTGTCGGTTCCACATCCACAAGTTATACGAGCTCATCATTTCATCGAGCTCAACTCAGCTGACCAACCCATTGCAATGGTTTGTACGAACTCTCTTCAAGAATTTTCTGAGTTGAGAATACATTGGTGGAATTCAACATCCCTCTTTAATTTTATTTCCTTCATCACATCGACCTGTAAGCTCCTTGATTCATGCAACAATATGTTGATCCTATTGAGTCTTTCCTCACCAAGTCATTTTTGAGCTCTCTCCTAAACTCATTTCATGTTTTGGACCATGTCTCGGGCTTATGCAGAGCTCACGTAACTCATCTCGTGTTTTCCATGAGCCCCTCGCCATCATCTTGTTATCACTGATATCCCATTATTGAGCCCATCGTGCATTAACCGAACTCACTTAGTCTCTACTTGGTCCACTGATCTCCATGTTGACTCGTGTTTATAGCACTCTCCTCCTGTGAGCCATCACCATCTAACACCTTGTTAAACACTCTTTTCACTCAGCCATTCGATGGATTTCCCTAGCTTAACCTCTAAACTAATCGTCTTCATGTGTGAACTCAATGTCACCACCCTAGTGTGATCTCATCCTAGGATGATCACTCTCCTGAGACCGAGCCTGAGTCATGCTTCACTAAGTGACTCGTCAACCAAATCAACTCGAATCCATCATACATTTAGTTAGTTTGCTAAATTTTTGGAACCTAAATGCCCACATTGAGCCATGATATCTCTGTGTCATTTTTTCAATTGATACTTCACATAACCGCCTTACACTGATCTCACTATTGTAAATTTGAGATCATGCTTCACTTACCTATTCGCTAGGTTAAGAATCTATCATTCGCCAAGCATTATCTCTCCATGAAGTCTTCCACATGATTGATTAGTTATTGTCTGCAAGAAATTTAACTGTATCCTAACCTTGTGTTCTCATCTTGGGCAACTGTGATGAGATCTCTACTGGATCAAATGACCCACCTAACTTGACATCATCAAACAAACACCATCTCTTTTATGTGACCGTCATGATTTTAATGACATACTTGATAATTCTTCATATTACCCACTCAACACGTCTTGCTAGAATGACCTCCCACGTTACTAGACTTATCTCTCGAGTAGTTTGGGGTTACTACTTGACTTAGGTCAACCAGTTTTCCCACGTCTCGATCTCTTACAGGAAAAAATAGTCAAGACACCTTAGTTTGAACAATTAAAATGTCCACATCTTGGCATCTTGAATCCTCAGACCCAAAGAACATCATACCATTCAGGGCATGGCTTCCTTATCACAAAAATTCACAAATTTAGAAATTGTGATGGAATTTTGAGGCTGCCTTACCACTAATTTACTGCCTGGCCATATGGCTTGTATTCCTTGATATCCCCATGGTGATGCTGGTACATGGGATTTAAGCACCACTTTTCCCACTTGGATGGAAATAGACCAAAAAATTCCTGACTCAAGTAACCTTCAGGGTTCTCCCACTATCTAGGTTTTCAACATGACTCGATACAGCAACATCCTCATGTCAACAACTCAACAAGCTTGGTCAAGTGATCTCTAAACTTATGCCTCTTTGATTGCATCAAGTAAGCAATTGTGTTAGTGAGCCAACTCAATGAGATTGATGCTCGTGCCTGTGAATAATTCAACAAGCTAGGAATTTAACTCAGTATTCAAGTATATCTCAGCTCATCTGGATGAATTCATATTTTAATGCCCCACCTTCATGTTTGGCTAATCATATCCTCCATTGGTTTACATAACGAGCTCTTTACTCTAGATATTATTTGATGTGGAACTCACCCTTGTCTACATGTATAGCTTACGAATTAACACAATGTGACTGTAACATCGATATCCTCATGAACTCCTTACTACCCAGTAGCTACCATGTGATTTCTCTTAGATCAATATGACATCAATTCATACCTTATTTGTATAGATCAACCATTGACATGATATCGATCTCTTCATCGACATGGCTCATTGTTACTATATTTCCCAATGTGCCAAAAATCATTTCCTTCATTTTTTTCCTCGATCGTTGTTTAACCCAAGCCAATTGAAGATCATCTTAGTGCCCTCCACTTTACAAGGATGGCGGGTACCTTTCATACATCACATTCAATTTTCTCCATTTAATGATACATTAGCATCCACACCTTTCTAATCGAGCCCACTCAACAAGATGGTTTCCTTCATTGTTTAATGAGCACATTACCTTTTTGCCTATTCTATTGACATCAACAAAGCTCTAAGCTTGAGGCTTGCATCCAATGCTAAGGGTCAGTGATTTTGAGCTTATATTTCCATCAACATGTTTTCTTTGCCGAGCTCATTTTTTGACCATTCTATGGAATTGATATTGACTAAAATGTGGGTTTAATCTAGCATCCATTTACCCACTATGCCTAGGATTAGTGATCTCACTCGACCATCAACCTCCCATCATGAGTTGTTCTTCGTTGAGTTCAACGTCTTCCTCTCTGCCATGGAATGGACCTGTTCCAATCTATTGGTTCAATCACAGTGATTCAACTCACTATATAGCTCACCCACAAGCTCTCACAGCCAATACCAATGAATCCTTTAACTAATCCATACTCGTGGTCTTTCCTCCATATTTTAAATGATTTAATCCAGTTTTTGTTCTTGTAGCTCGGCCATATCTGGGATTTCCTCCACTACACTTTGATTTGGTCAACTCAACTTGTCAACCCAATGCATACCACTGTGATAATACAAATTTTAATACCCAGACTTCCACATTTACCTATGTGATTGAACTGGGTCAAGTTCAATTCCCCTAAGTGCTAAATGACTATGCCAAACCAAAATTGATCTATGTATATCAACCATCAAGCTATGATAACACCCTTAACTCTTTTCAATACTTGGCTGAATTCAAAAAAACTCCACACCAATTTGGATACCTGAGCTAATTTACAAATTGAACTTGACTGTATCTCATTTTATACCTCACATAGCCGAACACTGAGTTATCTGTGGCCTCATCAACCGAGTGTCTATTGAACACGCCCATTAGCTCTCACAACCAAAATGCATCAAAGTATACTAACATTGATTTTCACTATTTTCTTGAACCATGAGGGTCATTAAATGTCACTAGGGCCCCTTAGGATCAGTTTATTCATTTTTGATCATTTTTTTCCAGTGTTAATAGGAAGTGGGCCTTTCTAGCATTGTCCAATTTTTCCCGAGGGAAAAATTGGATAAAATTTTTGGTGATCTCTTGAGGATGCTTTCCTGCTAAGCACTAATCTAGTAGCCTTTTGCATCTATTGGGCATGGAGTCATTGATATCCCAAAACTGATTTGATTCTCTGTGATGGATCCCAAAGTCCCTTCAGGCACTACAGATTCTAGACCTCCATGTAGTACAAAGTATGAATTACATTGAGCCTGATAATTTCTTGGCATACATAACACATTGAAATTTGGAGTAAAACACCTACTGGTTTTGGACATCATGGAACTCTATTAAAACTTGAATCTTTCCCTCTTCTAAAAATTTCCCTTTCGACACATTGTACAAGGATGATGACAAAACACAAAACACACAAAAACTAAAAACCATACATGCGTCAAATGAAACACGTAGAGTGTGTGAGGCACTTATTCTTTTAAAATCAAACCGATTACTACTCTACGTTAACTGGAGGCACAATGGGCTAAACAAACCCTGAAACTAGTTGTGCAAAATAGCTTCCCTTCCTCGCAATGGGCTATCATGCAGATGATTTGATAATGGACATGGCTGAGACCAAGAGTGAAAAGATGAAACAAGCCCTAACTCTCCACTTGATTCACCAAGGCATCAGCTGGAAAGAGAAAGTATGTCCTCTTTTAGTTGCTCTGCATTTGTTTTGTAAGGGCATTGGAACTGATCCTTGGGGCTGTAAAACTCATCCTCACATTCTGAAGTGAATGTGACTAGTTATGTATCCTCATTTTTCTCCAATGAAGCTAAATACCTTATGGGACATGGTCTAACCCATTGAATATTCCTGTTGCTCTTAACTTCAAGTTTAACAAGAAAGTCTTGCTGAAGACATCCTTGAAAAAGATGGTTATTCACGACCTGATTTCCCTCTTGTTTCCCATTTACAAACAACTGATCTTCCACTTTGATGGATGGTATCATAGTGATATCTCCCTTCATTTGAAATGGAATTTCAAAATTCAAAACCCTCCTATTTGAATAGCTTTTGAAGATTTTTAGGGGAAGAAAAATATTCAAGAATACTTTCCTCCATCACAGACTCATTAACCAAATAGGTTCCCTAACTAAAAATAGAAGCTCTCCATGAAATAGTCTTTGTTCAATGCTTCTGAATCAATACTAGCTTTTCCCATGTGTTAATTTTCCTCTTCGTTCCATGAGGGATGTGGAAGATTTAATTCCTCCAATCTTGGATTAAGAAGGTAATTATGAGAAACAAGTTGTTCTTGAGCATTTCCCTCCATAGCACTAAGCACTTTGTGTTGGAAAAGAAGTGATGGAATAGATAAATTTGTCAAGTTCCATAGGCTCCTGTCCATCAAAACATTCTTCCAAATATGATAGATAATATGCTTCTTCATTCTTCGATTGTGTCAAGGGTTATTCTTCAATCTGAGTATCCTCCTGAACTATAACCTCCATCGCCTTGATATTCCTCATTTTCAAACATGAAATTAGAAAGATCAAATTCATCTGAAAAATAATATTTTTGAGAAGGTAGAGAGGGGAAAAGGATTAGAAATCCTATGCATGGTCTCATCAGCATCCATGACCTCTGAATCTACCTTGGTCTCATGAAACTCCTTATGGCTGATTGGAACATCCAATGAAGCTCTTGGAAAACTGTTACAATGTTCCATTAATGCTGCAAGTTCTTGACATGCCTGGAAATTAGGATCATTACACTCATTCGAATCACCTTGTACAATTGAGATTATTTCTTCTTTGTCTTGCACATGATCTTCTTCAGGAAGATTTGGAGCTAAATTTTTCTCTTCTACAACTGGTTTTTCTGCTTGTTGTGATTCAACCTCTTCTGATGATATAAAATCTAATATGGATACTACATTATGAACAGGTAGATTTTTGTCTTCATCCTTTAGTTCTAGATTTGTTTCTGGTATAAAACTAGTTTGTTTCTCTTGTTTTTGAGACTCAAATTCGGAAGAAGGTTTGGTTAGAAGTGGAGTTTTCTTGCTGTTAAGTTTTGTATCCCACTCCTTTTATTTGTTTGCAAGCTCTCCTTTTCTAGTCTCATTAACCATATCCTTCTCTTCTTTGCTACTATCATTTCTTGGTCCTCCTCCAAAATGGATTTGGGACTGACAAGAGGAGGGGTGGGTTGGATTCAACTAGTTTCCTCACTGCTTGAGGTAATTGGAATGAATTTTTTCTTTGTCTTGATGGCCTTTGTAGAAAAGAAGGAATTTTAGAATAATGAGGCAAAAAAGATTCATGATGGGATGGAGGAATAGGAGATGAAGTAGTGAATTCCACCATAAGGGGTAGTAACTGGAAGGTTAGGACCATGGGGCTCAAGTTGAAACTACATGGATGGAAACACAGAAAGAGGGTTAATAGGTGGTAATGCAGGGACCTCCCATTGACAGGATTGACTAACATTACATTCATGAGCATCCCTCTTCTTGATCCATTCTCCAACTTGAGTCATTTTCTTGATTATGAATTGAATTTTTTGTTGAGGATTAATATCACATGGTATAGGGCCAGTCCATGGGTATGGAATGCTGAAGCCAATATGGGTTGCCTTTGTCATTTCATTGATCCTTATTTGTACCATGTTATACTCCAACTCTCGAACCTTCTTCTACAAGTGGTCTTCTTCAGGTGTAGGATATATTCCAGAATCTGCATGTCATTGTTCTTCAGTAGCCCCCCAGTTTGGTGGGTGACCAAAAATGATTTACATCTTCCTCATGTGGACATGCATGCTCAAATTGATATTCATCATGAAACCAGTCTGAAAGTGGATTATAATAGCCTGAAGATGGAAAGAACTTCTCTACTGCTAAGTGGGAATTCCACTGTGGGAATGAAGCCATGATTGCAAAACTTCATGAATGAGAGAAGAATGGAAATATATGGAAGAAAACTAGATGGAAATGGGTAAAAAATGAAATTCTGCAACACAGAGAGTGGGTTACTTTGACCAATGGAGTCACCAGTTGTGCTTGGGTATACCTCCTAAGGCTAAAATTTCACTAAGAGCACAACAAATTAATGAAATGGAGTGAACAAAATACACACACCTATGAAAGATATGAATCTTATGTGGTCCAAAAACATTGGGGTGTGCCAAAAACAATATTATCTTTTTCTAAATCCACCACACTGCACCCCCGAATGGAAAGAATGTGAACAGGACGTTCAATGTGATTGGGTAACATGGGATCACCTCTCAAGGTGTGGGACTTGGGATCAAGGTGAACCTCTAGAAAGGTCCAGATTCCTCTTCCTAAACTAAGTGTTATACTAGTCCTAGTGTAATAAAATGGTTATTTAGACCTATACTAACATTTTCATGGGATTTAAGGAAAGAGATTTCCAAGAAATAAAACCTATACTAGGGATGGTGATGCACCAAATGAAAGGGTGTTGCTAGACTTTTGGAATGTTTTTTTGAAGAGGGTGATATGCACCAAAAATAAATTTTTATTTTTCTAGTGAAGAAAGATAAAAATGAGAAGGATGAACAAACACACATACAAAGCTTCACTCCCAAATAAGCACAAAACTCCCAAAACCTACAATGGATACTTGAAGTTACATAGTATACCTACAAGCATAAGAAAGGCACAACAAAGTAGCATAAATGATGAAAGCACCAATAATTAGTCATAGAACATAGTTTTTATTACTTCAATCACATGCATAATGCATAATTACATTAGGAAGAGGCAAAGTTTTCCATTACAATGTTGGAAAAAAGGCTTGAAAGTCCCCACAATCCATAATAGACTAGCTTGCAAAAGAGAGAGAGGAATACTAAAAAATGTCCAACCCCTTGGAATGAGCTTCCAACTTACATTTATAGAAAATATCTATGAGAGAAGTGAGGAGAAATCCTAAATTCTAAAAATAAGACATGTGATGACTTATATTAATTACAACATTAGTTGCACCACTTAGGAAGATTCTATCATGTCTCATTAATGAAGGATCTAGTACTTTTCTACTCACTTAATTAGAATATTAATTTAAATAAAATATTTTAATAATAAAATATCATTTTTGTTAAAATATTATAATAAAAGTATTAATTTAATAAAATTAGTATAAAAATATTAATTTAGTAAAATTTTAAGTGGTGGGATTGGTGAGACCCCCTTAGGGTTACTTTTCATTCAAAGGGACCAATACATGGCTTAAATTATAGATTCGAGGTCCTTTAAGATGAATTGGTGAGTTCTTCTACGTTATGTTGGTTTGCCCTTGTGAAATCACCTTGTCAGTTCCACATCCACAAGTTTTGAGAGCTCATCATTTCACCGAGCTCAACTTGGTTGACCGAGCCATTGCAATGGTTTGTACCAGCTCTTCTCATGAATCTACCAAGATGAGAATACATCAGTAGAATTCAACATCCCTCTGCAAGTTTCTTTCCTTCATCACATCGAAATACAAGCTCCTTCATTTGTGCAACAATATGTTGATCCCATTGAGTCTTTCCTCACCAAGTCCTTCACGAGCTCTCTCATGAACTCATTTTGTGTTGTCGAACATGTCTCGGGCTTATGCAACTAGTCTCGTGTTTTTCACAAGTTCCTTACCATCATTTTTCCATCACTAACATCCCATTACCGATCCTATCATGCATTACTAAGATATATGTTGACTCGAATTTATGACACTCTCCTCCTCCAAGCCATCATCGTCTAACACTTGTTCGAAAACTCTTTTCACTTGGCCATTTTATGGATTAAATCAACTCCACCTCTAAACCAATCATCTTCACGCATGAATCCAATGTCACCACCCTAGTGTGAGCTCATCCTATGATGATCTCTCTCTTCAGAACAAGCTTGAGCAATGCTTCACAAATTGATGCACTGACCAACTCAACTTGGCTCCATAATGGACTCAGTTAGTTCACTAAATTTGTGGAATCTAAATGCCTACACTAGTTGTGTTATCTCTATGTCATTCTACCAATCGATACTTCAAATCACCACCTTACACTAAGCTCACTGTTGTAAATTTGATATCCTGCTTCACTTGCATATTCACCGGGTTCAAGCTCTATGATTCACCAAGAATTATCTCTCCACAAAGTCTTCTACCTGATAGATGAGTTATTTTCTATGAGCCATTTAACTGTATCGTGACCTTATGTTCTCAGCTTGGGTAACTATGATGAGATCTCTACTGGATCAACCAACCCACCTAACTTGATGTCTTCAAACAAACACCATCTCTTTCATGTGACCATCATGCTTCTAATGACCTAGTTGATGATTCAACATTTGAATCACTCAACATGTCTTTCTAAAATGGCCTCCCACATGCTACAACTTATCTACCAAGTAGTTTGGGGTTGCCACTTGACTTGGGTCAACTGGTTTTCCCACGTCTCGATATTCTGTGGGAAAAAATAGTCAAGGCACTTTGGTTTGAAAAATCAAAATCTCTGCATCTTGGCATCTTGGATCTCAAGACCTAAAGAACATCTTGTCATTCATGGCATGGCTTCCTTATCAAGAAAATTCATGAATTTATAAATTTTGATGAAATTTTTAGGCCACCTTGCCACTAATTGACTTGGCCATATGGCTTATATTCCCCAATATCCCTATGGTGATGCTAGTGTGTAAGATTTAAGCACCATTTTCCCCACTTGGATGGAAATAGACCAAATAATTCCTAACTCAAGGTCCCCTTCAATATTCTCCCACTGTTCTGGTTTTCAACATGACTCAATACACCGACATCCTTGCATAACCAACTTGAGGAACTTGGTCAAGTGATCTTTAAACTTATATCTCATTGGTTACATCGAATAATCCATTATGTTAGAGAGCTAACTTAATGAGCTTGACTTGGCATTAATACTTCGAAATCTTGAGCAACCTGTTTGGCCTTCCTCATTGTGTTTGTTCCTGTGAAAAATTCAACGAGATATTATTTAACTCGGTCTTAAGGCATATCTTGACTTGTCTAGCCAAATTCATATTTCAATTCCCCACCTTCATTCTTGGCCAACTAGGTCCTCCATTGGTTTACATAACAAGCTCTTCATTGTGGATAGATTTCGATGTTGAACTCACCCTTTTCTACCCGTATAACTTGTGACTTGGAAAAACATGAGTATAATGTCGATCTCCTCATGAACTCCTTACTACCCACTAGCCACCATACATTTTCTTTAAGCTCAATCTAACATTAAATCATACCTTTCTCATATATCTCACCCATTGACATGCTACCGATATCTTCATCGAATCGTCTCGTTGTTACTTTATTTTCCAATGTGTTGAAAATCACTTGCTTTGTGCTTTTCCTCGATCATGGTTTGACCCACACTAATTGAATATCATCTCGGTTACCTCCACTTTACAAGGTTGGTGAGTACCTCACCTGCATCACATTTGATTTTCTCCATTCAATGATGCATTAATGTCCATACCTTTCTAATCAAGCCCACTCAGTGAGCTAGTTTACTTCATTGTTTCATGAGCACATTACCTTTCTACCTATTCTATTGAAATCAACATAACTCCAAGATCGAAACTTCATCCAATGTTGAGGGTTAGTTCTTTTGAGATTGCGTTTCCTTTAAAACGTGGTCTTGGTCAAGCTCATGTTTTTTACCATTATATCGAATCGACATTGACTAAACTATGGGATTAATTTAGTGTCCATTTACCCGTCATGACTAGGCTTAGTGTTCTCATTCAACCATTAATCTCTCGAGCCACTTGAAGAGCTTGGTCTACAACACATGCATATTATCTCACCCTTCACCATGTATGAGTTGGTCTTCGTTGAGTTCAATGTCTTCCTCTCTACCATGCAATGGACCTATTCTAAGCTATTAGTTTCAATGATGGTGATTCAAATCAATAATTATCTCACTCGTGAGATCTCAAAACCAAGCCAAATGAATCCTCTAACATCTCCATACTCGTGGTATTTCCTCCATAATTTAAATGATTCGATCCACTTTTTGTTATCACAGCTGGGCCATATCTGGGATTGCCTCCATTATGATTTGATTTGGTCTACTCAACTTGTTGACCTAATGTATATAACTGAGCTAATACAAACTGTAACACCTAGACTTCCACATTTACCTGTGTGATTGAACCGAGTCAATCTCAATTCCCCTAAGTGTTAAATGTTGACAATTTTTGCACTTGTGACAAAAATGGGCAACTTGAAAAATTTGTTACGATTGATAGAATATGTGAATTATACCTTAGCTAGGGGAGATAACATTAGATTATGTCATTTTTATTGATTTATTTAAAATATTATATGAAATCTGTAAATATGTGTGCTGTTACAAAACATAACAGATCACATAGTCTGCAATTTCATGACCATCCTCAGCAAAAGAACACAAGCCCTGAAGGACAATTTGTGTTGTCTTGATGAGGACATCCAATTTTAGAATAGGTGAAGTGTAAAGTTTTGGAACAGCAAACATAAGTGCAGATCCCAGAAAATCAGAGTTCATTACTGAATGTTACAAGTTCTATTCAATGTTCTTTCCTTATGATTAAGACATTCAATTATGTTACTGAGTTGTTTAGTTCATTATACAATCCATACAGAAAGCAGAAATGTAGAAAGAGATATACAACTCATTTACAGAATCCAATGTTTTATTCACAAGGAGAGTCAAATGTTTCCCACACAAGCGTGGGATGTAACTGAAAAGTAAAGTACAACTACTAAAAAGGAAGATACACATGCATGAAATAGAAAGCAAAGGAGTATGAGGGTGAACCCATCATTTCCTTGTATATTCTTTGTTGTGCAGAGCATCTCCTTGCCAGCTCCTTCATCCTCAAGTCATGGTACCTGAAAAGCAAAAAACAAATCAACCATCAGTTATGAGCTCAGGGATCAAACCATATTCCTACACTATCCTACTTCATGCATATGAATCTTCTCCTAAACAGGAGATGTATTCTACTTGAAGGAAAAGCTGCATGCATGCTTTAATCACTCAGAAAGAAGAAAGTGAAAAGAAATAAGAAAACATGGACATAAGAGAGGCCAAAAAGCCTAAATATTTCCTAACTATTTTCCTAAGTGTGCAGGTACAGGTTGCAGCCAAAGAAAGAAATAAATAAGTCATAAGTACATGCTAAGAAGAAGGAAAATTACAAATCAAGTTCAACAAACATTCTGCAAATGGAAGAGGTTTCATTGCAAAAGAGAGAGTGGAAGATATAAACACTTGTTTTAGTTGTAGCAGAAGAGGAAGAATTAGTTTCCAAGAAGCAGAAGCTAGATAGCAAAAGGGAAAACAACTGAAACAGGATGAAAGATAGAAGATTCTGGGAAAATTTTAACAGGGCTTCGCCATGAAAAATGGACATTTACAACTTTTCTTCATGTTGTTTTCAATTATTACATGCTTTAAAAGAACTATGCAAATCAAATAAGTGATACATGAAGCTGAAAAGCATTACATGATCAAGATAAACAACTAACATTTTTTCGGTATTCAATTGCTATATCAGTTCAGCAAGAAAAATGTTACTTTCTATTTTTTGGATTAGAAAATACAACTACTATTTCTGAAAATGCATTAAAGAAATGATTCTAAAAAGTTTTTTGTTAGGGCTTCGCCTTATAAAATAAAAATTTCAATTTTTTTTCAGCATACATATCAAAGCTGAAATGAAGCTCAAATACAATATTGAAACAGAAAAGAAATGCAGCATTCAAATTTTCACTGTAAAGGAAGTAACACAGTAGAGTAAAGAATCATAACAGCCATACAATCAAAGGATAACTAGTTCGAAGGAGAATAATGTCTCCAAGAAAGCATGATATTATGAAACACATGATTAAATGCAATGGAATCAAGAAGAGTTACAACAGGTTCTGAAAGCACATATAATGAGGGATGTATGTTTGGAAGTGGATCAAAAGTACACCAGTGGCAACAATAGAACCTCATTGTCTTGACACTATATTGTGAAATCAAGACTAGCAATGCAAATCAATGGATACCCTTCTGCAAGTAGAGCTACAGATTCAGATGAATGCAAGTTACAAGTTACTTTATGACAAAGAATATTTTCAGTTACAGTACAACTAAGGATGCAAGGTATGATTCATGATGAAGAGTTACAACTCACAATGCAACCAGCTCGATACTTGGACAAGTGCAGAAATTTCAATGACTTACACAGCTATGAAAATTTACAGTCAAAGTGTAAAAATATACCAAAGTTCAGGTTGCAATGAATGAATAAATTAATCAGGTCTAGCTTATGGCTAAATCTAAGGGCAGAATAGAGGTCATAGAGGATAGTAGTTTGCAAGAGATCAGTTTAGATGCTTACTGTTTTAAGTTATCTAGGCCTTTTGAATTCAAATATTACAGTTAATTATTAGAAAAGATCAAACATGCAATCTATTGATGATCGTATACAGTCATGATTATTCAAAATACCATCAAATGCCAACATGACAGTTTCAGAACATAAATCCTCTCAAGCTATCAAAATATTGCAATAAGCCCCTGCACATTTTATATTTGGAAAAGGACTCAAGAATGGAAACTACATAGCCATAATGGCTCATGACAAGGTTTTAAACCCAAGTTCAGTAGAGTGAGGGGTTTCAGAACCCTTGAAATAATAGAAAGTATCAAATTACGTAGCTCAAGATCATGAGAACAAAGAAATATCAACTCATTTTCTCAGGAAATTATGAATACCCATGACATTAAAAGTTTCAGATGTAGAAGTGTTGAATAATCAAACCCCAATGGGCTAAGCCAGAGAGGATAGTAGTTATACCGAGTGAAGCACCAAAACAGAGTTATTTACAACAAATAAAGTCCAGATTTGGGGAAAATAGTGACACACTTAACAAATGTCACCGAGGTTTTAACAAGAAAAGACAAATCAATCACAACAAGTAAAGTACATATATTTCTTTTACAAACCCATTAAGAGGTTTCTGAATCAAAAGGAGAAGTAAATACTCACTGGTAAAATCGAAGCTGAGAAGACACTTGAGATCTCATCGAGTTCAGAGCTAAGAGGAACAAACCCAAAAGAGTTTCAACTCGGAATGACCAAGGTCGGGCCATGAAAACACAGGAAATACAAAGAAAGAACCGATTATTAATATTTCTTGGAGGTCAAGAAACAACACAAGTATCCAGAGAATAAAGAACAAACTCACAGAGATCAGAAATAATCAAATGTATAGCCAGACAAACCTCAAAAATACTGAGCTTGAATAGACTGATGGTGGCCATTTTTAAAAAATCTCACAGAGTTCTGAGAGTACAGAAAGGCTGAGCTCCAAAACATCGATAGTGGCCAACAACTAATAGGGACCTCAAAAATAGAAAGAAACCAAGATTCAAAATTACCATGGAGCCATGCAAAGACCATTAGCCAAATAGAGCCGAGCTCAAAAATTTCAACCATGGCATCAAAAGAAAAAATTTCTAGGGCTTCGCCCTCAAAACCAGATGTGAAATGACCAAATGAGGGACTTCGAGTTGTTTTAACTCACCCACTTGAGCTCAGCTTAACCTAACTCACCTGGAGTTAGCGATCAACGATCAAAAAATATCAAGTACACAGATCAATGGTCTAGAAATGAGCTCAGAGATCAAAGAATAACCATAGCTAGCCTCCCACCAACCACATTAATTACTAGTTTTAAAACCCTAACCATAGGTTACAGATCAATGGTCACCATGGAAAAGGTACAGAGATCGACGACCATCCATTAAAGGAAGTTTGAATGCAAACATCAGGAGTCAAAGAACCCTAACCATGGTTAGGTTAGTATTAAACAAATTCACTGACAATATTTCCCAAGGGTTAAGTCACCGTGGAGAAGGGGCCAGCCCATGTGTTAATGTGAAAATCATTGCATTGACTTCCAAAGTTTGTAATATAGTGTATATAATCAAATAACCAAAAGGGACCAACCAACATTATATTGCCAATGATCACCAAAAAGATGAAACTTTAAAATATAAACCATGCAATGTATCAAATAAATCAAGTGCCGAAAACTATGCATGGTAGTAAACAATGCCAAGGTGGCAGGTCTCATAGTGATGTGCTAAGTCCACAAGGTGGCCAAATGTAACATGGTGCCCCACTTTTAAAACAAAGTGCCCCTTATATTATTTCAAACACAATAATTTTCTAAGTCCACAAGGTGGCCAAACTCAAATAAATGTCAAATCCATATATCAAAGGGTGGTCCCCACATGGAGCTAGCACATTACAGGGAGTTTATTTTTGCATGCCTTCACAAGAAGACAAAACAGAGAAGAAGACGAATTTGCATGCTCAAAGGAGGGAGACTTTCCTAGCAAGAAATTTTATTATTAGCAAATTATTCACCCATTCTTTTCTTAAAAATAGAATAGTCAACTTCAGTTTGACTGTATTGTATTTAAGGCCATTAATGCCTATTTTTAAACTGCATGCTCTAGTTTGTATTATTTTATCCCTTTATTTATTATTAAATAAAGGATAAAATTAGGATGCATGGGAGAGTACAGCCTTAGGATATTTTTAGGAAGGATGGGAAATTTTATTTTTGCTATATATTGTGTGCCTTTGCAAAGCACAGGGATTCTTGCTGGAGGACTTTTGGATATATGAGTACTGAAGTAAATTTTTCCAGTTTTTCCCTCTAAGTGTGAAGTGTTCTCTATCTTTCCAAGTTATTTTGTAGTCTTGTGTATGTTATATCAATCTTGTGAATGCAAATTCCCTGATCAACCACCTTACCCTGCTGCAATTTTTAGTCTTTTCTGCTTAAATTTTAATGTGCATGTTAACTTATTAGTACTATTGTGATCCTCCCTCAGTGCAATCAAGTGTTTTTCCCTTAGATATTCTACAGAAAAACTATTGGTTCATGCATCAAGAATCCTTCCCAAATCAATTGTGCATATACTCAGTCAAATCCCTCATACAAATTTGGTGTATCACCTTAGTTTTAATCATTTTTACAGTCATCTTTTACCCTAAAACTCCCAGAAAGTAGTTTAGGATACACCAATAAGGAACTAGCCTTGATACCAGAGACTCACCTCAAAATAGGTATACCCACAGACCTGAGGTGTTTCCATTGTATCTACGAAAGAGAGAGATCATTTGTGTAAGCTTAGAAAACCTGCAGGCATCTCTCTACAGGGTGCACTTTCGAGATGACATAGTTTTAATACCTTGATTTTATCTAGATGTAAATTAATGTTTCAGGTCATGGTTTCTGTAAAAAATTATGAAATGTGCTTTATTTGTGTAGACTATTTTTGGGGCAGTTTGGAGAAGCTTTTAGTAAATCTGCCATTATTAGAGCTACATGAAAAGTTATGAGCTAATTAAATTTGTGGTGTGATCATGGTTCAGATATATTTCCAATGGTATATCAAACTTGAGATTTGTACATGGTATGAAAAATTTATGATCTTGTCTTTGAGGGTCAAATCTAGAGGATGTTTATTCTAGTAGGGTGCCAAGTAGCTACATGAGGTAAAGTGATGATTATGAGTTGTTTTTTATTGGTTAACATTGATAAGTTCTTATAAATCATGTCTAGTGGTGTTCCATGATTGTTTTAAGTATGTAAGTGTGTTTCCTGGTGATGGAACAAGTTGGGATGATACTCAGTTCTTGAGTTCAATAAGGCATACGAAGCTTCTTGTATAAATTGGATTGGCTGAAGGCGTTCAATTTGGAGTTGGAAAGAGTTATAATATGTTATGTAAAGACTATTTAGATATATTTCCAATTATTTATGTCATGTCTCATTATGAGATGCATTTTTTGGACTTTTAGGTCAGTTTGTAGATAAGAAGGAATGTTTATTTTTAGGACACACTTTCTCAAGATGAAAGATTGAGTTAGTTGAGGAATGAGATGTATTGGTTGATGATTTATATCACCCAGAGAGTGAATTGTGATGCATTTTTTTTCTATTTAAGGACTTTTTAGGTCTTGTAAGTGAAAGAAATGGTGTAAACTAGTTGAGTTTACAAAACTTGTTTCTAGGAAGCATGATTTGGCAAAGAGGAAAGTATCTGTGGATTGAACATGTGGATTTTTAAATATATATAACATGCATGGATGTGTTCTACATGTGGTTATGATTATATTTAGTTGTTACATGCCATATTTTAGTTCATATTAAGTGGTCTTGAGGCCAAAAGGTAAAATCAAGGTACTGGAAACAACTGTTTTGAGAAGAATATGAGTCAGTGGGCCAATTTAATTAACTATTTGATTGGTTCAAGAAAATATGCAACCATGTATGATTCTTATATTTTATATTACTCATGTATGGTGAATATGGGATCTTGAACAAGCATGGTTTTGTGATTTGTGATTTATGATTTTAGCTCATCCTATTAATAGGATTTTGAGCATTTTTTGTGCAAGTTGGATGGTTTTTGGCATGCTTGACCTATATTGGTCATATGCTACCATTGTAATGAATTTATTGGGATTTATTTATGATGAATTTTTCAAACTAAATGTGTAAATGGACCTACCTCCTTCATGTTTTTGAGTTGAAGAGCATATAAAAGTGTTGTTTTGGGTGTTATTTTGAACTCATTGTGAATGGGTGAAAAGTTTGACCTAGGAGAGAGTGAATTATAGGTATAAGGGATATTTTTTGAGATTTGATCAGATGTGTTATAGTTTTAATACTTATTGAGATCATGTTTGTAATTGTTTAGAGCTAATATAAGGTGTGAAAGAACTAGAGAGAGTGAGTTGAAGAAGAGAGCATCGAATGAGGGTTTGAAATAATTTGGAGCTGAACTTTGGGATCACTACTAGCTATGGTATTAGCATATTTTCAGTTTTCATAATTCATCAAAATATATTATGATGATTCATATTCATATGGGTTTTTTTTATGATTAATATCAACAAGGGTTTAGGTGGTATGTGCCTCATTAAAGAAATCTCTTGTGATGTGTAATATTCACTTGAGTATTTTTATGAGTAATAACATAAAATGTTTCTATGGGTTTTATCCCCCCTAAGGGTTTCATATTTAGATTTTTGGTGTCTTGTATACTCTCTCTTGTGTTGTGATGTTGTGAATGGTTAATACACATCTAATATTCACATCCATGGTTATGAATGATGTGTGGAAAACTTAATGATGAATGTATGGTTTGGTAAATGAAGTAAAATTATTGTAGGACTGATTCATCCACCATCTCAGTCCATTGTGCTTACAAAAATTGGCATCAAAGAGGGTCCTTGAGAAGAAAGTTTAGTCACTCTAATGATCTTCTCTAGAAGCACAAAGCCATGGGTAAACCATTAGATGTTTAAACATCCCTTGGAAAGAGGAATGAGGTAGACCAATCAGTGATTTATGGCTTGGAAGATCAGATCAAGTACATGGAATATGAGCATGAGTAAATCCATTTAAGGGTTTAGAGTCACAAATGGAGAAGTTTTCTAAAACCCTAAAGGTTAAAGAAGAAGATTGCAGTGGGTATGAAGAGAGTTGAGATCCTTAAAATCATATTTGAATTAGGAATATAATGGTTTGAATACCTATAAGAGGTTATAGAAAATTTTAGAAGAGCTAAAAGACATGTTCGAGAACCAAAGAGATATAAATGGTAAATCTAGCCTTGGCTACAAAGAATAACATTTAGAGAAGCATGAAATGAACAAAGATGAACCTAGTGAATGCTACCAAATCTATGAAGGATGATAAAGAAAATCTCAAGAATTTTATCAGTCAACCTAATGTAATGAAATCTACAAGTAAGTTCAATGGTTGGTGTTACTCTTGCAATAATTTTGGTCATAGAGTTAGAGATTGTAGAAGTTCTATTAAGAATGTGGGTAAGTGCAGCAAGTTGGGGGACAAAAAGGGGGTCATAAGTGGACGTCATATTGCAAATAACAACATAATATCAACTTGTAGGGATTATTAGCAATACATACACTCAAAATTAGAAAAACTTATATTAATATGAATCGTAGCATCTGGAATCTAGTTTCTAAAATACTAATTTTTTAAAAAAATGGACAAGATTAGCTATATTAAACACTCAAAATTCAATGACTTGGTATTTTTTTTTAAAAACGCCTATAAGATTATAGTCCGTTTGCCCACAATTTGGATGATCAAAAATTGATATATATTTTTCTCCTTTGGTGAGAAGTTAGATGCCACTATCTATCTTGGGATGGATTTTATTTTGTATTTTTTTGAGTAATATTTTATTTTTTATGATTTTTTCTATGAAAGTGGTATGAAAACATAAAGAAAACAGAGCACTTTCCGTTTGCCCGCCATAACTTCATCAAAAAATATTGAAATCAAATAATTTTTTTTTTTGAACATGTATATAATTTCACCATGGTTGGGATGGTATAAGTTTTATCACATTCTGATAAGTGAAACAAAATTTGCAGTCTTAAACCTAGACATAAACATTCACAGGAAAAAGTGTCTTAAAGACCTACTATTAGTAAAAAATTATAAAATGATATTTATCCTATTCTATTCACTTTAAAATCAGTATTTCTACAAAGCTAACAGTCTCCCCTACGCAATGGTACCATTTTTATGACATATTTTTTACTTTTCGGCATGGTTCAAGTCCGTGGAAGACTAAATTTGATGTTTTGATGTTTTTAATGTAAAATTCAGGATTTGATGTCCACTTAATTGTCCCCCAACTTGGTGCACTTACCCATGCATTTCCATGGAGAAATGGTAGGCATGATCATTCATATCAGTCAAGATAAATTACTTGCTACAATTTCCGTAAGAAGGTTCATAAGGATGCTAAGTTTTATCATCATCTAAGTCTCCTAATCAAGTTTTGAGGAATGAAAATCAGCATGGATTTATGTACTTTAGTTGCAATCAGATTGGGCATGTAGCTAGATATTTTCCTCAAAAGGGTTTTAGTCAAAGAGATAGAGTTTCTAGAGATAAGATTTATCCCAATTGTTTCAAATGTAATAAGTTTGGTCACATTTTAAGGTTTTGTAGCTCTGAAGGTAAACACATACAAGATCAAGGATGTCTTAAGACTGATAATGCTGAAAAATGATCCATGAAGAGTTCAAGTCTACTCCATTCAAGAAGGATAAATAAGGTTCTAAATTTGGTTCTACTCATGATTAATCTACTACAAATAAAGGTCTATTTACTCTTATAGAACTTCAAGAGATGTTTTTATCATCTCATGAAGATATCAAGAAGATTAACGAAGAAGAAAATGTTTAGAAGTTAAAAGAGTTGATGAAGGAGCTTAGATGTCATGTCCTATATGATGGCATGGATGTTCTTCCCTGCAAGGATAATAAAAATATCTTTGGTGTCTCCCTTAGGATTCATGAATTCATCATTCTATGAGTGCAAAGCATGTGAAGCTTGAAGGTTTCTTGGGAAACATATGTCAAGGGGGATGATATTTGATTGAATATTTTTAATGAAGGTGTTATATCAAATAATGTCATCATATGTCAAGGTATGGTGTTAATATTGTCTCATTATAAGTCAAATGGTATATTTATGCTTGTTCATATAGTGAAAATGGTATGGTCATTATCAAAGAGGTCTCTGATTTTTATAGTTATTTTCTCATAATTTGAGTATGAAGAGTTGTTATTTCATAAGAATTCTTGATTTATGGTGAGTCAAATAAGTACCCAGTAATAGTCTCTTGAGTTTTTTATCATGTATGTCAAAATACTTTCTTGAAGTTGTCAAAGTTCTTAGAGATTGAAACCTATATGTATGGTGTGTCTGAGATATCCCTATCATAAGAAACTAAGTATGTATATCGTAAATATTTATCTCATGGCATTAAGGGTTCAATTGTCAAAAGAGTACGAATGTGTGTCTAAAATGTTGAATGAGTAAAGGTATATCATTACATAGTGTGTAGTCTTAGACAAAAAAATTTGAAATTTGAGGAGTCATTGTCAAAAGTGTAAACACATCCATGATGAGTTTCTTAGATTGGACTATCAAGAAGGAATCATGATGGTATAGGTATGTCAAAGAATTAAGGGATCTAGGTCTATGATAGGTGATTGTAAAAGAGAGAAAAATGTGAAGGTACATGTCTGATAGTGCTCATCAAAGGAGGAGAAATTTTGACTCTAAATGAGGTGAGTAAGATGCCAAGATGCTAGAAAGGATGAATTGAATATAATTGGAGTATTTTTTACTTGAAAACCAAGTTATATGATCATGAAGGATGTAATTGCATACAAATAAGGTAGAAAACACTAAAGGAGTGCCTCGAAGTAGTGTTGAAGTCCATGATTCATCTTTATGACATGAAAGGAAGATATGAGTTCAATTTTTTGTCTTTTTAGAATATTTAGGTAGTATGGTTCCAGGGGGATCTATAAGGAGTGGATTTATATAGTGTATGAGTTCTTATGGTTAGTAGAAGTTTGAAAAAAGGATGCACTAAAGATTTGGTTTAGGAAAAATAGTCCTAACATGAAGGTTTTGAGAGCTTTAAAGGAAGATTTTTGGTTTCTTACATGATACATTCCTAGGTTGTGATGGATGACATGAGTTGAAAATAAAATGAGAGAATACATTCAAGGGGAGCCATTTGTAATGTTCATTATAAGTCCATTAATCTTCTTATGTTGTTGTTGAAGTCAAAAAGACCAAATTCAGTCCAAGGGGGGGCTATTTGAATATGTAAGTTATTTTGTCCATTGTTGTCATTATGTAGTGTCTTTTTCAATGTTTTCATGTTGTCATTATAGTATTTTTCATATATGTCAAAAGGGGAGAGAAACATTATAAACATGGAAATGAGGTGTTGTATAAGTGTTGGTCATGTTGGTTGCCATCAATGTTTTTAAAGGTTGTTGCTATCAATGAAAAAGGGGGAGATTGTTGGCCATTTTTTATTAGTGTTGTCATTTATGTCAAGTAAATTCATGTAAAAAGGTTTAATGGTGTGGTATGATGTCTCCATGAGTTGTTATTCATGTGTCAAGGATGAAGATTGAGTGGTTGTGTCAAGTTTGGTGAAGTTCATATAGTGTCCTGGTGCATGGTTGAGTATGATAAATCATGGTTTGAGTCCTCCCAAGTGATTGGTTGAGTTTCATGAGCTGAAACATGGTTCATGATGTATGATTGTCATGTGTACATGAGTCTACATGAGGTTAGCATGGTCAATTCATGGGTTTTCATGGTTGAGTCAGGTTATTCAAGGCATATTCTCTAGCCTTGGAACATGCAGAATGAGATGCAAGTATGTGATTTAGAGTTGATAAGTGTTGTTGGTGTATGATGAAAACATGATTTCAATGTACCTAAGGTGTATGGTGAGTTTCAGGTAAGTATTTAATGTTTGTTTGAGGTCCTTGGGAAGAAAGAAGTGAGAAACACACATGTTGGCATAGGTAAGTCACTATTGGAGATATTTTCAGAGATATTTTGGATATGATGTGAGTTTGGATAGTTATAATATGTTTTCATGATGCTTCATGACAAGTTTCACTTCAATTTGAAGAAGATTTTGCAAGATATGCAAGTTTTGGTGAAACCGGGTGATTTAGAAGTGTGTTTTAAAGCAAAAGTGAACCTTCTAATGCTCGTTGTGAGATTTGTGATTTTCATGGGGACATAAGATATATTTTAATATTATTTTGAGGTCATTTATGAAGGTTTAAAAAAATAATTAGGTTTTTTTATCATCACGTTTTTTATGAATGATCATTAAGAAGGTAGGAGTGGTTTGAAACCCTAGTTAAACACTAGCTAGGAGTGACTTGGATAACAGTGAGTATATAGAGGTTGATTTTATTCCTTTTTTAAAAGTGATTATTGAATTTTGTAGATGAATCCTATAGATCTCCGGAAAGGTACATTATTGCATGTGAAAGTATATGGGCCCCACTTGAAATGGCTTGTTTGTGAAGACTTTTAGTTTAAGTTTCCCAAAGAAGGGGAGAAATAAATTGACATATTTTTTAGACACTGAGTTTATTTAGGTGTTTATGAAGGTTTAATTTCATTTTTGTGGTGAAATATTAAAAAAAATCTCTATTTTTGAAGACTAGTTTTGGGGTAGTTTGGAGTAGTTTGTAGTAAATTTGACATCGTATGAGCTACAGGAAAACTTTTGAGCTTATTAAAGTTATGTTGTGATCATTGTTCATATATATTTCCAAAGGTATATCAAACTTGATATTTGGACATGGTATGAAAAATTTATGATCTGATTTTGAGGTTCAAATCTTGAGGATGCTTTTTACAGCAGGGTGTCAAATAGCTACATGAGGTAAAGTGGTGATTTTGAGTATTTTTTGCTTGGTGAAGGTTGATAAGTTCTTAGAAATAATTTATAATGGTGTTCCATGATATTTTAAAGTATGTAGGTGTGTTTTGTGATGATTATGGAAATATTATTTAGATATATTTCCAATGAGGTATGGATTTTCTCATGATGAGGCATTTTGGTTGGTCTTTCAGGTCATTTTGTAGAGAAGAAGGCATGCTCGTTTTCAGGATAGGTTTTCTCAGGCTGAAAGATTGAGTTGTTTGAGGCATGAGATGGATTTTTTGATGTTTTATATCACCTTTAGAGTTAATATGTATTAATTTTTTTCCTATTTAAGGAATTTTGAGGTCTTGTAAGTGATGACAATAGTGCAAAATAGTGTATTTTGAAAAACTGATTTCTAGGAAACGTGATTTAGAAAAGAGGAGAGTAGTTATGGATTGAACTGGTGGATTTTTAAATAGATCTAAGATTCATAAATGTGCTCTAATTTTCATAATTATTCAATTGAGCGGTTAGATGCCATATTTTAGTTCTTCTTGAGGGCTATTAAGGCCCAAAGGTAAAAGTAGGGTGCTAAAAACAACTATTTTGAAAAGGATATGAGTTAGTGGGACCATTTAATGGTTTATCTGATTGGTTGAAGTAAATTTAAGACAATTTATGATTATTATATGTTATATTTCTCATGTATGGTGAATATGGGAGATTTACCAAGCATGTTTTTGTTATTTGTGGTTTTAGCTCATCCTAATGATCGGTTTTTAAGCATTTTTGGTGTAAGTTGGATTGTTTTTTGGCATGGAAAACCTATATGGGTCATATGTTACAATTATAATGAATTTCTTGGGATTTTATTATGATTCGTTGATCTAACTAAATTTTTATGACTTACCTCCTTCATGTTTTTTATTTGAAGAACATATATAAGTTATGTTTTGGGTGTTATTTTGAGCTTGTTGTGCATGGATGAAATGTGAAACCTAAGAGAGACTTAATTTCAGGTATGACAGAATTTTTTGAGAGACGATCATATTTCTTATAGTTTTAATACTGATTTAAAGCATGTGTTTAATTTTTTAGAGTCAAGACAATGTGTCAAAGACCTAGAGAGAGCGAGTTGAAGAAGAGAGAATTGAATGAGGGTTTTAAGGAATTTGGAGCTGAATTTTGGGATCACTATCAATTGTGATATCATAATATTTTTAGTGCTCATACTTCATAAAAATGTCTTATTATGATTCATATCCATAGGATTATCTTTTTGTGAGTAATATCAACAAGGGTTTAGGGGTTGGTGCCTCACTAAAGAAATATCTTATGGTGTGTAATATTCACTTGAGTATTTATTGTGAGTAATTTCAAAAAAAAAATTAGTGGTATTTCTTCCCTTTGAGGGTTTCCCACTTATATTTGATGTCGTGTTTGCTCTCTCTTGTGTTGTGATATTATGAGTAATTAATACACATCTAATATTCACATGTATGGTTATGAATGATGTATGGAAAACTAAATTGATGAATGTATAGTCTGGTAAATGAAGTAAAATTATTGTAGGACTGATTCACCCCCCTCTTAGTACATTGGGCTTCCAACACCACTTCCTATCTCGTATCTGACTCAAGTGATAGGTTAACGGTACACATTTCCTCTCCACACATACACTTTTTATTGATTACTTCCCTTAGGGTCGGTTAGTGTAGGGTTCACAACATAGCACATAACTAAATTACTAATGTAGAGGTGACTCACTCACATCAATCATAGTGTCTTACACATGGTATATTTATAGGGTATAACACAACATTAATTTCAAGGTTTACAATACATCATGTTTCCACATAATGCACCCAAAGTGTATTTAACATACAATAGGGGTCATATGATCACCATATGCCCTTAATTCACGACATGAATCCATCACATAACACATGAAATATAGGTATGATTAACATAGTGACTAACATCACAATATATAAACAATTGCAATACAACATGGTGACATAACATGATACATCACAACACGGTGGCAACATCACAATATGATACAATTCACTACAAAACAATTTTGTCTTACAACACATTAACACACATACATATCCCACGATAATGATACACTCCAACACTTCATAGTCTACAATAACATTCCTTTCACAAAATAAAGAAGTACATCACATGTCAAGTTCACATTGAATTCATGAAAAAGAGAGTGATTAATCTCATCACAAGCACATCAACATCATAACAAAACCACTTTGGGTGGTATGCACAACAGGTCTATTAAGAATATCAAAATTACAATGTTGGTGACATCACAACATAATATCATGTTACTCTTCTCATCTCCACCACCACCATGCATAATCATCATAAGACTAACTATCCTAGAGTTTTGAGAGCATGAAGCTCTACTTTGATACCAAATGTCACGCCCATAATTTTGACACGCAAATACAACAACAAAAATAATGGAAATATTTATGTTTTAGGCTTACATTACTAGATACACGACACCACACTAGATCACCGAGGATAATTATACATCACATAGGAAATTTATGCAACCCTGAACCCACATATATTACATGAAAACTCATGATGCACATCAAGCCACATTTTCCCCAAATGAAAAATAAAAACATAATGATTCAACTATAGTATAAAACTCCCATATAGGCATTATCCATGACACAAAACGTTCCTAGGTTAAAAAAATTATCATAGTCATATTTCAATAGTGACCTTAATTATTTGAAAAGCAGTTAACATGTAGTCCTTCATTCTTCTTTAAAATAGACTACATTTTCTTTATTTTGATTAAAATTTTACTTGTAATGATTCCATCTTATTTTTCTCATTTCTCTAATCAGAATTGAATTATATAGTCTGATTGTTGATAGGAACGTATGTACACACATGAGGCTAATAGTTTTTTTCCAAGAATTTGTGTCTAATTTTCATGTTTTCTTGGGTTTGCAATTTATCTTAGTTGAAACAAGGGAGGTTCACATGAAACAAAGGAAGTTTATTAGTCCAAGAGTAAATAGATTACATGTTCCTTTCATATTAGTATTTAATCACTAAGGTTACACTATTTTGTTTTAAGTTATTACAACTACCTGTATATTCTAAATACTTCACTTAAATACTTAGTTTTCATCATTCATAATATGCAGTATAGGATTTTCCTTGATTTAAAAGGGTCAAGCCTCAAATTCCATATTTTAAATTTTAATCATTTAATATTATTGTTTAAACCACATTGAGGGGTGTGGTGATTATGTTCCTCCCTTACGTATTGCAAGTTTCCCCATTTACTAGGTTGAAAGATCACTAATGAGGCATTATTTTATTTTTATTTGTTATAAAAATCATCTTAGTTTCTTTGAATGTTGACATCATTCAAGTGTATGTGACATTTAACAACAGTTCCAAAGCCTCATCCCGTGTTCTTGTAACCCTTACATCATCATGTTGACTTCATAATGACTTCTTTTTAGAACAACTAAGGTTCATATATTATTTGTCCTTTACTTAGTCATCAAGATCCTAAGGAGTATGATTTCACACTTAACCAAGTTTGGATTATTACTGGGCAATTTAAGTATTAGATGTGTGTTACAAGGAGACATTCAATTATAATTTTATACACCCTATTACCTTTTAACCACTACCCTTCTTATTGGTCAAACATATATTAATGTGTAATTCACCCTAATTCTCATGAGAAGTCCACAATAGACTAATTTCATTAACACCCAAAGGGGTATACACCAAACTAATAGGAAAAACTTAGGGGAACCAAATATCCCTATCTCACAACTTTGCACCAAAAAGGTACTAATTTCCAAGGTAACACTTCTATTTTTGAGAATCATAAGGGATTGAACTCATTATTTTTATACATAGGTAACTTACAACACATGTTCCACTCGTGGATCAATCCCTCGTATCATACATACAGAACATGTTGATCACTAAGTCTCGAACATAGATCATGAGTTTTACTTTACTTTAGGTTCAACGCCTTATTAGGCCAAATCTAGAGGTTTATACTAAATACATGCCTAGTCCAAAATGACCTCTCAAGAGGTCTAGGTTAGCTTAAAAAAATTAATGCCAATAAATTTCACTTTTAAATATACCAAAGTTTCACAACTCCATATTGTTAGAGAATGGAGCCTTAACAAGCATCCCAAAAATGGTATCTTCTCTTGGGAAACATAGTGGGTCAACTAAGAGGATTCTAAATAAAATCATATTTTCTAACAACTTCAAGGATGACCTTACCATCAATTTGGCCAAACTCGTTGCTTCATTAAATATGAGACTTGTATTATACCAAAGGTGAGATCATGAATTATCCACTAAATATGATGTTTTCATTATTAAACATAAGGGTACAACTCATCATCATGAGATTTAATCGAAGCACAACACCTGAGATTAGAATTATTAATTGGTAAAAGAAATCACCCATAGTTGGGATTATCACATTCAAAGTGGGGATCACTCCATATGAAATAAATCTCAAGTTGTTATCAATTGTGTAGTTTCAAAGCTCACCTACTAGTCGTGTACTAATCGAGTGAAGATGGAGGATTGAATGGGTTTAGAGAACAATTTCATTTTAATTTATAGACAGGTACTTTTTTCTACGATATAAAATGTAGGTTTCATAACATAGCTACAAATGAAATAAATAAGACCATTGGTAAATTTTGGCTAACTATTTAAACTCAATATCCAAGAACAATTACACATTTACTAAATATTCATGCACAACAAGGAAAATCTCTTTTTTAAATAAAATAGTGCAATGACACTCTAATGAAAATGTAGTAATACATTTTTTTTCAATAACATATATGAATTACAATAATACTCAAAATGAATTACAACCATACTCAAAATGAATTACAACCATGACATTTCTCCATCTTCTTACATCCTACAAAACCATGTGAGCATGGGTCAAAATAAATCATTGACATGGGTCTACCTTCCTTCTAACATACTATTGTCATGCAAAAAAAAAATTTAAAGGAGAGAAAAATAACATAACTAATTTCCATATTTTCAGAGCATGATTTGTATTCAGATTCAAGAGAGAAAGGATTAGTAGAGAGAGAAAATTTTTCCTTTTTTACAAGAAAAGGGGTGAAAGAATATCCTATCAACTGTTACGTACAAAAAAACATATATGAACATTCATATCATAGTAGTTTACGGTTTCCAATTCATATCATTTTTCTTTGGTTGCAAGGGAGATTAAGGTCATGTCATATCACACCAATATGGTATTCTATTAACCATCTATTTATAGTCTCCAAACAATATATTTCGATTCCATGTGTATGTAATCAACCACTACACTAGCCTTATCTCTAACATAACTTTAGAGGAACAACATGGGTATACAACCCCATATTTTTTTTGTTGCACAATTTGGTCCAAGTGGCCATGAAATAGGCCCAAAAAAGGAGCACCCAAAATCATAACAAGGTGTTAATTCCTCCAATTTACTCTCTACTATACAATGAATTACGAGAAAAAAATGTATTGCAAAATGATAAGTGGAGCTTAAAATGAATGCAACTTTCTGGAACTAGTTGGCTAAATTTGGTTATTTTTCCTTCAGAAAATAAGAGAAGGTGGCATCCAAAAGGGGCCCATCATATGGGTGTGACAAATCCAAATGGAAATTTTCAAGGTCTTATCTTCTTCTCTATTAGAAAGAGAAACACTTAGAGTAAATATTATCCAAAACTGATAAGCAATGCTCAAACATGGAGTATATTCTTGGGGTCACTTGGCCAAAATTAACTATTGCTAAATAACACCCTAATCCAAGCTAGATTTGAAATGGTTACACAAAAATGTGTTTTTGGAGAGTACGGTTAAAATTAACCATTCAAAAGGATTCCACATATGAGAATGAAGATTTTTGAGGGTTCACATCTCATTTTTTTGGATCATGGGCATTAAAACTGAGGTGGTTTCAGAGGGGTTTTATTGTTTTCAAGTAGCTACCTCCAACATGAAATTCACAGAAGTAGCCTTTAGAAAAACATGGTCAATGGTTGTTTTGGCAGTGTTTTATGGATGGTATGACAACCTCATACAACATGGGAGGAGTTACATGAGTTAGATTTAGAAAACAAGTTCATGGTGTGCTCTTTACGCATCAATCTTGTGAGGCATTGTAAAATTCAAAGGGGTTTGTTTTGAATTTGAGAAGGAATGTATTTTCTTCATTTTCCTCCGTGATCGGTTAACACAGATGAAAAATACATGATAGCAACATTTCCACAGTTTTTATTCCATTCACAATGAAAATGGAATATAATGACATCAAAAGGGTTATTTCGCAATATGTTAATTGACATGGTTATCCACTTGAAATGGTTTATATGGAAAAAAAATAAATGTTTTTAACTAATAGTGCAATATTTACTCAACCCAAAATTATAGATGTAAGTTACAAAATAAAGAGTTATGAGAAATGATGAGAACCATCCCTGTAAATGACAAGGTGACCCTTATTCTCCAAAAAATATCCTTTAAACCAATGGCTTCCTAAATAAACAACAAGAAGCTTCCAAAGTTAGGGGAATGATGTATCACTTTCAGGAATTTGATCAACCTATGAGTGTAACAATTTTGTGGCCACATTTTCATAAACATCTACCAACACTCTTGCAGTAGTAATATATGAGAAAACACCCATGTGTTTTTTAAATCCTATATGGCATGGCTAAGATCACTTTTTAAGGATGTCAATTTTTGGATTTACACCTTCCAACATCATTTGTGTTATGGTTCTAAGGTATTTTCAACAAACCCTTCTTGTTCCTCTTTTCCATCAAAGGTTTTTCATGTAAGCACCACATGTGTAATTGGCCTAAAGCTGATAGAAATAGAGTTTCCTTGAGATAGCCAACACATCCTACAAGGCACATGGTTCAATATTGAAAGGATATGTCAACAAAACATTTTGTGCCTACCTAGTAGCCATTTCAAATTTCTCTCCATTGGTACTAATCACCCTTGTCAAAAAACTCATAATGTGCAGATCATGTAAATATTACAGACCAAAAAACACACTTGAAGGGGGTGAGTTGGAAGTCTTAGATGTCATTTAATGCATTTTTCCACACAATCCATGTGCCCAGAAGTCAACAAATTCCTTGAAACCACCTCTCTTCATAGTGTTGAGAATGGAAAAACATAGGGTTTCATGCAGAGGAAGAGTGAAAGAGATAAAGCTTGTAGAGACATAAGTGCGATAAAAAAAGAAAGGAAAATTTTAATTTCTTAATAAACATTATAACTACTCAAAATAAAATATAAATAGCAGGAAAAATGAAGTGGTATCTATCGTTTACCCTGAGAATGGTGTTGCAAAGGTTACAATGCACACAATAAAGGAACACAGAAGTAGAAGAATCAAAATCAATATAGCTAGACATTACACCCAAATGAAGCACCTCTTAAACCTTAATCTTAATATTCCTCATTTATATATTAAAAAAAAAAACAACGGTAGTTGTGTCTTCCTTTCCTCTATGAGAAAAATGAGCCTACTTGAAATATAGATAACAATCTAGATAAATTAATTTGTATATAGTAAAATGAGGAGATCTTAGGGTTACAGATTTATCTCCATGTGTAGCTAGTTTTAACCCATAATGGTACTAATTTTATATGGCCATTAGGGTGAAATCCATTTAGCATAGTTCCTTGAACCGTGGCACCCATGAAACCATGCATTTCTTTTTAAAATCCCCTTAACATACTCTATAATTGCATCTTATGCATAATTTGTAGTCAACGCATTCCATGAGACCATGACACAGGTTTGCAGATATAAATTTATTGCATTGACCCTAGGACACACTCGACCTCACAAGTTCATGTCAAGACAACCGATATGAGAAGGAAATATGGATATGGAAAGGATAAGTAGGATAAATATATAGAATATGTGAAAATAGACAAAATTGGATAAAAGGTAGATAAAGTAAAATTAATTTCTCTTATGGGCACTACGGTAAAGTGCTCGTCTAAGGAAATCAATGCTTGTCTAACTTGTTCATGTGAAAATGGAACGATTAAGGAGGATAGTTGCACGAAGGTTTCTATCAATATAATAATCACCAAATATACCTTGAATGGGTTTTGGAATATGTGATAATCATCTTATGTCTACCGCATAAAAATATCCAAACAAGGTCATAGAGCTATGAGATGAGACGTGTGAGAAGGATGAATCTATGGGTTGTGTAATCTAGTCTCAACCAGGCTGATTGTTCCAGAACTCATTAGCTTTATCCACTTTATTATTCAAAGCTATCAATTGTGAGATAATTGGGTGGAACTGGGGTGGTTTTGAATATAAGGTGCCTAAGGCCCTAATCAATGTCTGAATTATGTAACTATGTTCGGTTGTGGTACTCTTGGATCACACACTCTTTTTCTGGGTTTCCTAGGGCCTTGGATGGTCATTTGGATGTGTAAAAAATTAATCTAAGGAAATAAACAAACACACAAAGAATCTGAAAGAGGCAAGGTCAATGTTCAGGTAACCTAGGCCAACTAAGGAAACGTAGGGAGTTGTGTTAATTTCCGTCTAATTAAATCTATGTGCCTAAATTAACAAAGGAATGCAAGCAAATTTTAATTAAACCAAATCGATTACTCTCCTTGAATCTAATTAAATCTAATGTGAAACTAATTAATTTAACAAAAGGAAACTAATTAATTGAGACAATGAAATAAATCTAATCTACTTGTTTTTGTATTTTCAATGATTTTCAAAAGAAAGGAAATAAGACAAATAAAAGAAACTAACTAATTTAATATAATGTTTTTGGGGTTTTTTTTTCTAGAATTAAATAAAAGAAATCTACATAGACAATACAACTTCTTCTAATTAAATGGAAATTGCTTCTACTCTAAAATAAAATAAAATAAACAGTGAAATAGACAGATGTGGTTATTTCCTATTTCAAAAAGGATTTAATCTAATCTAATTAAAATGAATATTTTCCTAATTTGTAATTATGGATATTGAACTCCTCTAGTTCTACCTCATAATCATGGGAAGATTGAAAATATTCTTAGAAGAAATTCTTCCCCTGAAGCTTCCTCGGTAAAATAATAGGATTTACAGAAGATTTTTGAAATGAAGAAACTCAATGAAATGCACAAGAAACAGAAGCTTCTTCAAACTCACTTCCCTTGCAGATCCACAAGGATAAGTAGGGAGGAATTTGTCAATAGAAGCCTTTTTGTATGTAGGACCAAACTAATTAATACACAAAAGAAAACTACATATGCTTCTAAATGAGGAAATGAAATACTTTGGGCACAAGAACTTCCTCTAAATCCTTCCCAAAAAAATCCACAGGGATGAGCTGAGAATAAATCCTCAATGGAAGTTATAACAAAACTATTGTGAATTCTACTTCTTTGAAATAAATTATATTCTAAAGATTATGAATGGAAATCTATCTAAATGAAGAAAGCTTCTAGGAATGTAATAACACCTCGAACATGGAAATGTAGTGCAAAGAAAAATATAATGTTGACTATGCTTTGTGATCCCCTCAGCTTCATTTCCAATGAGATATCCAAATGTTTCCAGGGATCTTGTTTGGAAGTGTGCAGAAGAAATGAAGAAGTGTTGGAGCTAGCTGGTTTGCAGGAAGTCTGGTAGCAATGCAAGCAAGAGAATAACAAGGAAAATGATTATGTTTTCTTGTGTACTTCTTGGCAAGATTTTGACAGCATAACAATGCAATTCCAAATCAAAATACTCCAACCAATGCTTTGGGAAAAATATTTGTTTTTATAGAAAGTTGGTAGAGAAGTGGTCCATCCCACTTGGCAGCCAAAAAGTGTCAGATCACTCAAGGAGGGGCAATTAACTTACTAATAATAGTAAGTAGGGAAGAATAAGTCTATACGCATCTAACAAGCTCAATAACAATTAATTTGGTCAATAAACATGTGAAAAAAGTGAGTTGGAAGAAGGCAACACGCGTTCTGAACACATTGGAAAGTCTCAGGTTAAATGCACATGGAACCACCGTCTGTCTACAAACTAGTGGTTACGCAACTACCATGAGTTGCGTAACTGGCCTTCAAGATAGCCATTTGTATAACTACCAGTGGTTATGCAACCACCGGTGCGGTTCCGTAACTAAAGGTAAAAATGCTAAGGAAAAAGGCTACAAAATATAAGGAAAGCTAGAAAAGAAAAAAGATAAGTTAAAGTAAACAAAGCTACAAGAACATGTTGCAAGTGAGAAATTTGGACTTGGATATCATTAGAATCGATATTTTATCATCATTGGGGATTTGAATTTTTCTGACAATGTAGCATCGTGAAAATTTGGGTTTGTACATACTACCCCCTCAGAGAATCATTTTAGCCATGAAGAGGCATAAAACGTAAATTCTAAGTATGAAACTCCCAAAAGGGAAAGTTAGAGATTATACCTAACATTCCCATGTGTTAAAGTTGCGCCAATCCAAGCTTCCTGCTACCTGTACAAGAAAACAATGGGAATCAAGTGCAGATATAATGTATAATCGACAAAACATTAAAACTAAAATGATAAGAGGACTTACCATATCTGTGGGGAGGAGAAATAAGTACACATGTTCTAGCACTCTCCCACCCTACAAAACACACACACTCAAAATAGTGTTAAAACATGTTATATATATCTCAAAATTACTATTTTTAGAAATCATTTGCACTTACCCACTTAGTGAAATTTGAGCTCTAGATTACCTGTGATGGTTTCATGCATGGGAGTATGGTCAAAACAAAGAGTGTTCTGATGCGATGATAGCCCAACTAGTGGGAGGAGCAGCGAGTCACAAACAAGTGAGTTATCTTTATTTTCCCATTTCTACCTGAAAATGTAAGAAATGTGAAAAACTTGACATATGGGGGTTATTTTTGATAATTTTATAGTTAAAATGATCATTAGGGGGGCACCACATGGGATGTGGCTTTTATTTTATTTAAAATGATGTATTTTATTCTTTTTTTGAGTTTTTGTGGCCCTAGGGTACTGACCCATTTTTTGCAGGATGAAAAACCACCATGGTGATTATGCAACCACCACTTTGCATAGAGTGATGGTTACAAAACCACATGTTGGTTACACAACCACTACAAGGATCATAAAAAATGTGGAATTACCATGGTGGTTACATAACCGCCACTTCTACAAAAAGAAGTAGTTACACAACCACCACTCTGCACAAAGTGGAAGCATAACTAATCAAGGCAGTTAGTTCCATAACTATCAAGGAAGTATTCCAATTTTGACTAAGTGTTGTAAAATTTTTAGTTTTTGATTGTTTTGGTGATGTTTTTGCAAGCTTATTATGCATTGATATGATTCTAAGTTTCTATTTTTGATGTTTATGAATGCAGGGGAGGTATGTTAGATGGAGTAGAGCTCGCTGAGTGTGATTGGTTTCCCCCAATTTTGGATGCACTGACCCAGGATGAGAGGGACTTGTTACATAGGTTTAGGATATGGAGGATATCATATATGAAACTAGTTTCACTTGTCAGTCACTTGCTATGTGATTTACTGAGTTACTAGGATGTAGACTGGAACACTTTCCAGCTTCCTAGAGTTAGGGAGAGTGGATGATCACTTTAGAGGATGTCTATCAGGATTTTGGGAGTTCCTGTCACTAGAAAGAAGTTAGTTTTAAAGTGTGAGTACAATTAGTACAGGCCCATAGTGGGAAACATACATGGGAGATGCACATGCACCTGACATAGGTGTCCAAGAATGGGATGAGATTGTTATCAATTACCTTCGCACCTATCCATACCTTGTGCAAGGCCATTATTGGCATCTTGGCTTTGCACTTGGTTGGGGACAAGGGCGGGATAATCTTATTTACTATTGGGCACCCATCATTTAGAGCATTTAGTAGCATGGCCACATATATGCATGGGGAATTGACATCCTTGGTGCCACTTATCATGATTTATACAGAGTTATCTGACTAAAGGGAAAGGCCCTTAGTCATCCCACATTGGTCATGAGCTGGGTGTATGAGCGGATGATCCCCTATCAGAGGGGAATTGGGATAACAGATCCCAGGGTGATCAGGGTAGCTAGATGGGTTGACATGGCTCTGCTCAAGGGGCCACATCAATTATTTTCTACACTTACCACAAATGATATGATCACACAGCCATATCAGAACATGCTTGGCCAATGGGGTGAGGATATGATTACCTTGGATACATGCATTTTTACTACACAGTTAGTGGATCAGACCAGTAAAGTAGAGGCCCATCCAGTTCACAAGGTACCACAGTAGTTTGGGTTACCTTATGTTAATGTTGTCCTAGCAATCTTGACAGTGTACAAAGGGATCCAAGAGGCTAGAGCAAGCTAGAGGGGAAAGCTTGAGTGGACCATTGTCATTCCTGGAGTTCCGATTGACATGCCTCATGTTACATGAGATCTAGTTAGGCCAGTGTATTCTACAGATTGAGGAGGGCTGCACATATGGAGAGGAGAGGAGGAGGAGGTAGATAGAGATAGAGGTAGAGACTGATCTAGAAGGAGGAGGAGAGAGAGAAAGAGTGACACAGTGGGTGGCTACTAGAGAGGCTTTGTGGTAGCTAGGGTCGAGGTAAGGTTGAGGCAAGACATTACACTCAGAGGATCCTTTGACCACTAGAGGAGGAGGGGATGAGGAGTCAGTTTTTGGATGATAGATGGGAATAGGGGAGACTGTAGCAGTGGAGGTTAGAGAAAAGGAGGTGCTTGTAGTAGCTCTTACACCAGCACTAGTAGTTGATCCATCATGGATTCCTAGAGATCTGAGTAAGTAAAATACTCTTTTCTTGACTTTAGTTCTTAGAATAGATTGTTAGCAAACTACACACTATCCTTTTTTTTTTTAGAGGTTTTCTAACTCATATTGTTTTCATTTGTACTTTTTAGCTACTACCATTAGATGGCTGGAAAGATTTTATTCAGAATTCTCTTATACCTTCACACTCCCTATGGGGAAGACACACAAGCAATTGTTTGTAGATGTTGGATGCCCAACAATGGTTGGATACCACACAAATGTGTTTGTATTGGAATGGCATGTACGAGAGGCCATGACCAGATGAGGAAGCTGACTAAGATCCATGAGCTATGTTGAGAGGAGACAGAGGTGAGACCATTCTCACATTGGATACTGCCACTACTGGTAGATCACCTGCCCCATCACATGGGCACTCTCAAAGGCACTCTCACTGATCGACACATGAGGTTCCTGTACCGCAGTCACTCTCATCATAGGAGCCATAGTAGGATCCCTCATCCCTACACCTTCAGTGGGATCCCAGAGAGAGGGATAGGCTATAGTTGTTTTATTTATCTGAGATCATTTTGTGTTTATATCGATTTTTTACGATTTTCAGCTCATAGATGAGAGTTTTTACCACACTCGCAAGAGTATGATGGCATTGTACATGAAACTTGATTATTATTATATATACATATATACATTTCTTTTTGGTTTGGCCATTCTGTGTAAGAGTTGACTCGATCATGGTTTGTTTATCTGTGTACTCTTAGATGTTTAGAATTTCTGATGCTTTTTATATGCTTTTATGGATGCATGTTATGGATGATGATGATGCAAATGTGTAAACAAATGATTGCATACTTTCTTTTTTTTTATATATGATGATGCACATGAGAACAAATTGTAATTAGATACTTTGGTTTTCAAGCAATATTTAGCACTTTATGTTTTATTGGAAAAATGTGATGAATGTGATATAATAGAAAGATGAACTTGCTCCATTCCTAACTCCACACAACTAGTAAGATGTGAGGGCTCATCACCGAGAGCTAGGAAGGACACGTGAGTTGTATGATTTTGATGAATGAAGATGGTGACAAGAAGACAAGATTTTGACAAATATCCAATTAGGAACCTACAACTCAACCCTAAGAAAGGTCAACTAACTAGTTCAGAATGTGATTTTCTTGCAATTTTATCTAGACTTAGATCCGAAGATGGCCTTTTGATTGAAAAAATATGGTTTTAGGGATTAAATCTCTTGTAACATACACATCTAACTCATTTTCTTGGGATTTTTAAGATTTCAAAGAACTTTTTATTCATTGACTTATTTACAACTTATTGATTTATTTGATGGGACCCCCTACATCTTGCCCCATGCTACTAGTAAGAAGCATGGGCTCATCACCAAGGACAAGACATAGGTGAGTAAGGGAACTTCCCTCCTTTCCCAACCTCATGCTACTAGTAAGAAGCATGGGCTCATCACCAAAGGTTGGTAGGGAAAAGAAGTGTAGTATTATTTTGAAATGAAAGCATTTTTGCATTTATTGTTTATTTATATTTTTTATTTATTTATTTATTTATCTTTGACCTGTGCTTTTGGGAAGGAAAAATTTCCCCTAGCCTCAACCCCACACAACCAGTAGGATGTGAGGGCTCACCACCAAAGGTTGAGATAGGTGGACAAGATCTCCAGGTGAAATGTTTAGATTACTTTTGTTATCAAAGAGATTTTTAGGGAATGATGTGACATCAAGAAGCTTCTAGAACAGACTATGGGAAAAGACACCTGAGCTAGAAGAAACCATGAATAGAACTAAGTGTGCAAGTCTTGGTAGGACCAATGTCAAAATTCCATCTTAATTACTGAAATGATGAAGAGATTAAATAATTTGGTGATGATATGATGGATACTTGAAGAGGTATGATTAATGTTTTTTCCAATATTTGAAAGTTTCTTAAAAGTTTCTTGAAAAGTAAGTTTCTTGATTTACAATTTCACAATATGATAATGCAGATGATATACAATATGGATGCAATAATGTACAAGTGGAGATGCAAATGAACTATGCATAAAAGCATTTAAGGTGAAGTGAATTAACTGATTCATTGAATTCTTCACCTTCTAGAGTACACAGGTGGTACACACCATTATTAAAGTCTTCTATTACTTGGTACAGGCCTAACCATTTGGGTCTAAACTTCCTTCCTTCACCAGTATTTTTGTCAATCCAGCTATCAAGTCTCAATACTAGATCTCCTACATGTATTTCACGTTCATACACTTTCTTATTATACTGACGACACATCCTGTTAGCATAAACGTGGTGATGTTTTTTAGCTCTAAGTCGAGCTTCATCAAGAGCTTCCATTTCAACCATCCGTGCTTCTCAATATCCGTCTTCATCTAAAATGCCCTATAATGATATACAAAGACTAGGTAACTCTACTTCTAATGGTAAGACCACTTCAGATCCAAAGACTAAAGAATAAGGGGTTTCCCCATGGGTGTTCTTACTGATGTCCTATAGGCCCACAAGGCCAGAAATAACTTGAGATGTCAATCCCTTTTGTTCTCCTTAACCATCTTAAGGAGAATGGACTTTAGGGTTTTGTTTGTAGCCTCAACCTGTCCATTAGCCTGAGGATAGTACAAAGAGGTTGTGTGATGGGATATTTTGAATTACACACACAATTCTCACACCTCTTCATTCTTGAAAGGTGTGTCATTATCTGAAATAATGACTTGTGGGACTCCATACCTACAGATGATTTGGTTTAAAATAAACTTGGCAATTACAGATCCAGGTACAGTAGTAAGAGGCATGGCCTCAACCCACTTTGTAAAATACTCAGTGGCATGATCATGAAGTTATGGCCATCTGATGATGAGGGAGAGAATTTCCCTATCAAATCAAGACCCCAAGTAGAGAAGGGCCAAGGTGTCACTATGGGTTGTAGAGCTTGTGCAGGAATATGTATCTCATGTGAAAACTCTTGAAATTTTTGACACCTACGTACATACTCTACAACATCATGTTCTAAAGTGGGCTAGAAATAGCCCATGTGATGAATCTTACGAGTGGTTGCATGCCCTCTGAAGTGACCACCACAGACTCCACTATGGGATTCAAAGAGGATTTTCTCTGACTCTTCTTCATCAACACATCTTAACAACATACCATCGAAGGCTCTGTGATAGAGCACTTCTTCCACAATTACATACTTGGTGGCTATGACACGTAGCCATCATCTTTGTTGTGAGGTTTCTCCCTCAGGATATGTTTGGTCCACAATGTGATTGACAATATCAATGTACCATGGACTCAAAGTGACATAGGGATTTGATTCTATATAGAACACACATTCATTAATAAAATATAAATCTACTAGTTCCCCATAGTCTATAGGATTATCTGCTAACCAATCAACAATAATTTTTCCCTTTACAGACTTTTGGTTAACAAAGGTGAGTTCAAACTCACCCATTAGCATAATGAAATGACCATCCTTCTTAGATAAGGAATCCTAAGTTAAGAATGTTCACAACTGCTTGGATTTAACTATCACTCACATCTCTTGGTTAAGCATGTAGTGCCTTAACCTCTTTGTTGAAAACTATAGCCAAGCACTCCTTCTCCGCTTGTGTGTATCATGTCTCATAATCAAGAAGAGTATGGATAATGAAATAAATGGCCCACTCATGACCATCATCATCCTCTTGTGCCAACATGCACACAATCAAGACATCAGTGGCTCAAGAGTATAAAATCAAAGGATGGTCAGCTTTCGGTGGCATGAGCATAGGTGGCAACATAAGGAAGCACTTTACTGACTCAAACACTTCGTGACACTCAGTTGTCCAAATTTTGCAACAATCCTTCTTCAATAAAACCATTGATAGGGTGAATGGCATATGTTAAGTCAAGGATAACCTGTGAATTTTCCCAATCTTACCTTAGAAATACCTGATGCTTGACTCATCTGTGGGCAGGGACATCTCCAAAACTACCTAAATTTTCACTGGATCAACATCAATGCCTCAGGATGAAATGATGTATCCCAGAAACTTGCCTCCTATTACTCCAAACACACATTTCTTAGGATTTAGCATTACTCCATATTCAATTAGGCATGAGAGAATGATGTGAAGCACCTCAGGGTGATCACCACATTTCTTTTATTTTGCCAGTAGGTCATCAACATATGACTCCACAATCTTATGAATAAGATCATGAAAAATGTATGTCATTTCCCACTGGTAAGTGGCTCTGGCATTCTTCAAGCCAAAAGGCATGACTGCATAACAGAAGGTTCCCCAAGGAGTTGTGAAGGTAGTTTTCATTTGGTCCTCCTCAGAAATCCTTATCTAGTTGTAACTAGAAAATCCATCCATAAGAGACAACAACTCATACCCAGTCATTGTGTCAATGATGACATCAATTGAAGGAAGTGGAAAATCATCTTTGGGACAAGCCTTGTTAATGTCCCTGAAATCAATGCAGATGTGTATCTTCCCATTCTTTTTTAGAACTGGGATGATGTTTGACACCCACATGGAATAATCTACTGGCTTGATAAACCCTACTTGCAAAGGTTTCATTACCTCCTCTTTAACCATTAAATCCACCTTTGGCTTCATGTGTCTCAATTTTTTCTTCATGGGTTTAGCATCATAGATTTCATAACTAGATTGTGCACTACAACATCAGGAGTGAACACCCATGTCATTTCCTTATAGCTAAAGGTGAAGGATTTTGAATTCTCTTTAAGCACCTTTATGTGCACTTATACTTCTTCTGGAGACAACAAAGAACCAACTTTTAGGATTTTGGGTTCCTCTTTCATCCCTATGTTTATGTCTATCATTCCTTTGATCAAAGAGGCATTACCCTCTTCAAACTTAGGTGGGGCTGGAGGTAATTCCAGCTCTTCTTCCTCGACTTCATAGATCTCAAAATCTTCTGATGAGGAAGAGTTCATCATGTGATCCCCAAAGTAGGAGGAAGGGTGAGGTATAAGGGAAAAGCCCTTCTTATGGTGTGCAGATGGAGTTTGGTGTAAGCATTGAGGTATCCTAAGAATTCCTCATCATTTTCATGAAATCCAATGTGACAGGGATCATTCTCAGTCTTGACATATGCCAAAATTACATTCTTTGGCATCCTTCGAACCAAAGGTTCAGCTCAGACTGAAATGAATTTCAGTTTCCTTTTAAGTCCTCACTTGGACAAAAACAAGAGGAGGAAGTAGCCATAGAATCAGCCAATAGGTTTTGTTCTCATGGAATAGCTTCTATGGAGATAAAGTCAAAACCCTTGCAAAGCTCAAGAATGACAAACTTGTAGAGTTGTAGGTGCTCTTCTCTAGTCTCATAGACTTCTGAGACTTGATTAGCAATGAGTTGAGAGTCACTCAAGACTCTGACATTGTTCACACCCATCCTCTTGGCCATGATAAGACCAAGAACTAGGGCTTCATATGTAGCTTCATTGTTTGTGCATTCAAAGTTTAGTTTGAAGGAAAAAGGCATGACCCTCCCCTCAGGGGAAGTGAGGATCACCCTAGCCCCAACACCAAAGTGAAACTTTGCACCGTCATAGTTGAGATTCCAACAGTCATCGGGGAAGATAGAAGCTTGATTATTCTTTAGAGTCTTCTTCCTTAACTTCTGAGACCTCAACCATACAAACCTCATCAAAGACACTAGATGGAAGAGAGGAAATTCCAAGAGCATGACCTATGCCCAAAGAATCAAATGGGAGAACAATAGGCAAATCATTCTCCAAAAGCTTAACAATTTCAGCTGTGGTTTTTGTTGACACAATTTCTACCACAATGGATTTTTTTCATTAACATTAACCCCTTTGATTTCCTTAGGGGCTTCCAACTCAGTCATAGGAACAAGCTTAGACATAGGTATTGATCCATGTGGCTTGTTTAACTGATTGGTTGGGAGCTCAAATTCAGTATGAACCCCTAGTTTCTTCTTTAAGTTGGCCAAATGGATATCGAATGGCTTCGGGTCACCCTGAGCCACGAAGACCTTCCCTAGATGCAAGAATATGACTTCTTGGAATAACATAGAAGGAATTGCCTTCATTCTATGAATCCAGGGTCGACCAAGAATCATATTATAGTTAGTTTCCTGATCTATAATATAAAATTTAGTCAACATGGTCTTGGGTCCAAGAGTGACTGGAAGCACTATGGTTCCAATAGAGGTTTCTTTAAGGCTATCATAGCCTCTCAGTGTGTTTTGGGTGGAGGAACAATTTATTTCTCCATAGCCTAAATTTTGTAGAAATGAGAAGGGGGACTATATTAACAACAACCCCATCATCTATCATAGCTCACTTAATGTAATTGTTGTAAATCCAAACTTACAAATATAACGCATGGTCGCCTCTTCACGCTAGCTTAGCGTCAGTATGCATCTTGCTGATATCAAACAAAAATCTGAACATCTCTCTCAGGTTGCCTAGGGGATAGACATCAAAGTCTATATGATTGATTTGGGCCTCTAGAGGAGGGGTGACATGGATTAGATGGCCAAGACCTAGTGCTTCTAATAAATATGATCAATGCACAGGGGAATTATTTAACAAATCTAAAAAGAAAATGTGGGAAAAGGTATTAGTCAGATCTGTGATCAAATCATAGGATCTTATTGGATTAGGAGCTACTGATGTATCATCTAACATTGAGGGATAAATGGGAAGAGGTTGTGAAGAATAATCATGCATGTGAGTCACTGTAAGGACTTTTTGGTTTAGTCTCTAACTCAACTAGGCCAACAATCTTAGGCTTGATTTCAGTTGTCCAAAGGAGGAGCTACTCAAGGATCCATAGACGTAGAGGCTTCATGATCATTATTTCCTATAGGATCCCCTTTGTTGGTACCATCAGGATTAAGCTTCCCATTTTTAGGGTGCATTTGGGAAGGGGTCTCTATAAACCCCAAGAGTAGCATTCTGTGGAGAAACATGCCCCATGTGAGTGTTTTGTGTAGGCATGGGATTAGCCAATAACATCTCAATGAAGAGTTGTCTTTGGTCTTTCGGAAGCCATTGTATGAATTTATTGCAATCACGACACATCTGAGCATCATGTCCTATAACCCTATGGAAACCACAATATAAGTTGGGATCATAGTCACGAGGTCTTTGGTTCTAGTTTTGTTGTGGCCCATAGTTCTTATTGTTATTCTGTTGTTGATTATTATAGTTGAAGTTTGGAGGCCTCTGGCCTTGGTTTTGATACTGATTTGGAAATTGGTTCAGATATTGGTTTGGGTATTGAAACCAGGCCTTGGGCATGGAACTTTTGAGGAGGAATGAGAGGATGACTAAAATCAACCACATTAATGGAAGGAGTGAAGTTGTTACTCCTTTGGTTGTTCGTATTTGCATTGTTGTTACCATTATTTGCATTACTAGTGTTAACAACATTCAACTTCTTAGATTAGCCAGTTACACCATCCATTGTAGCACCGTGGTTCTTATTGAGGGCCTTGGGTCCTTGATTTTTGTTATTTGAACCATTTAGGGTAATTTGAATTACCTTGAGAGGGAGTGACCAATTTCCCATTTAGACCATAAGTATTTTGTCCACTGTTCAATCGCTGCTTGGTCAATGTAGAGAGTGACCCTCTAAGACCTCCTCATAGCTCCTAAGAGGAAACTTTTGTACCTCCCTTAGTTTCTCGATTGAGGGAGTGGAGGAATAGATCACAAAGCTCTATTTGATCCATGTTGGGAGCACTGGAAAGAGGAGTAGAGGACTTTACTGCCACCTCTGATGAAATGGGTAGCAGATTCATTATGCTCTTGTTTTAATGTGAAGGAATTATCTGATTCTTGTTCTTAAGAGCTTGTTCATGTCAAAATCCTTTATAAACTCATATATGAGTTTCTTAAAAGAGTGAATTGAGGCTTTCAGGATCCTATAGTACTAGTCAAGAGATCCCTCAAGGGTCTTGGGGAATATTTTTCTACAACCGCATCCCATGGGAGTAACTCTCTAATGGCAGTCACATACACTTTGATGTGTGCATTCAGATCCCCCTCCCCTTTGAATTTTGGAAGATCTGGAAATGGTCGTGGGAGCATTACACTCTCCATATGTAAAGTCTAAGAGGCTCCTTAAGATACTCAGAATATGTGCTCACTGCATAGGACTCGACCATTTACGATCCTTGATGGGGAGGTGGAGGTGGAATAAGAGCTTGGTATGGTGCAGCATAAGTATTTTTCGGGGCATAAGGAACCCCTTGTTGCTGAGCATACAGACCAGGATAAGAAAACATGTCCCCTTGTGGTGATTTTGAATACATGTGAAGATATGGGGGAACATTGTTTTGATATGGATTGGTAGGGGTGAAACCAGGGAACGTCACATTTCCGGTTGGAATGGCATTTGAGAACGCACTTCCAGTTGGCCCCTATGGTGGGTATCCATATGAAGAATAAGGAGGCATACCTAATGTGACTGATCTGGTAAAAAGGTCTCTAGGGCTAGGAACACCCATGTAGACCTGAGAAGGTGATGGTGCAGAAGGGAACATAACTATGGTTCTGAACGTGGTGGGGAACTTTTCCTTGCCCTGTGAATGGTGTAGAATGTGAAGTTTGGGAAAGCTCTAATTCTCTAATTCTATCCACCAACATTGAAATCACATCACCTGATGAAGGTGTTGCATTTTTCTTAGGCATGTGTTGAGCCTTGTTAGGGGGAAAAGGCACATGATGTCCTACTATGAATTGATCCTTAGTAGGCCACCCCTCTTTAGATGTATTTTCCATTATAGGAGGATGGGTAGCAATGTTGTTCTGAAGAAGAACATCAGTATACCCTTGCATCCTATCCAAGGATTGATCTATAACATTGAGATGATCATCACTTCATTGAGTCATGCTAGGAACTCATCATTTGGTAATAGATAGGAAGGAAATGAATCAGTTTGCATACTGATTTGAGGCCTAGACAAGACTCGAGGATAGAACCTTTGTTCTCTCATAAATGTCATGTTATTTGAGTTGGAGAACTCGGGTTGTGCATTGTAGTTAGGTTGGTCAATATACTCAATTATAACCGATGAACCAGTATTATACCCTTGAGGAGGGGGCGTGTGAGGAGATAAGATATTTTACGAGTAATTATCAACCCACCCTGACAAAGAAGGTGACTGTTGCATACTCATCTGAGTGTAATAAGCTTCAAGACCCAAAATGGGCCTATCGTAACCCTAACCCGACATATTTGGGGGGTGTAAAAACACCCACAGAATAATGGGAGAGGAGAAGGATGGATGAAAGAAAGGAAAGAAAAGAGGAAATGAAAAGGAACTAGTCCTTCATGTCAGGTTCACCAATTTTGTACGTCTAAGAATCAACACGTGACTCTAGGATGCACTCGACCTCCTGAGGTCATGTCGAGGACAACCAATATGAGATGGAAAGATGGATATGGAATGGATAAATAGGGTGAATAGGAAGAATATGTGAAAATAGGAAAAAATGGATAAAAGGTAGATCAAGGAAAATGAATGTCTTCTACCAGCACTAAGGGAATCTTCTCGTTTAAGGAAATGAATGCTTGTCTAACTTGTTCGGGTGAACTAGAATGGTCAAGGAGGAATAGCCACATAAGGTTTCTATCAATATCAGAATCACAAAATATACCTCAAATGGGCTGTGGAATATGTGGGAATCATCCTACTTTATAATTAAATAATATAGAAATATATTTTATTCTTTATTATTTAATATAAACTCTATATTAGGTTTCATTAGTTATTAATTAACTAATTATTAAATCGGGTGTGACATGTCACTTAATAGGTTATAACCCTTCAGGTTATTTAAATATGGTTAGTGGGCCATATTTGGATATATGTAATTTTTGGGTTAAAAATAGGGAGCAGGAGTGAGGAAGGGAGTTATTGAACTGGTAAAAAGTTTCTCAATAAAATGGAAATTTTCTTCATGGTTTTTTACCCCATTGGGGTTTTCCATGTTATATCATGTGTTAATGTGTTATTGTGTTAATTATTTTACCTTATTATTTATTTATTTATGTATGCACTTTAATTTTACTCAATATTAATTCAATTTGATTAATATAACTTTATAACCCTCATCCTGACATGGTACCAGAGTGGGTTAAAGTATTGGTTAAATAATTTAATTAATCAAAATGTCATGTCCACTGGGTATTTGGTTGGTTAGTTGGTTAGGAACCTATTTAACCCCCCCCCCTTCTCTCCAAGTGTGTCAATGTTTTTTTGAGATATATGTGTGTGCACATGTGAAAGGTTATTACAGCGTGAAAACAATTTACGAGACCAGGTGAGATTATTTATTTTTGAAATATTTTCCATGGTTCATATAGTTTTCATGTGCAGGATCAAATTATTCAAGGTAAAAACACAATTTAAATTTAAAGAAAAGGAGACAAGCTCCATGGAAATAGGCTTCCAAATTTTTCATTGGGAGAGTGAAAAATATTGTCTCCTCTGTAAATTTGTGTATTCCCTGGTAATTTTTTAGGTATTTTTTATTTATTTTTCCCATGTCATTCGGGCCCCTTTAATTAAGGGTTTTTCATGTTTTTATAAATCATATACATTCTATAGTTTAAAACTATCCTTTTATATATGATTTATAAAACTATATAATAAAAATATAACTATATAGTTTTTAGACTATACAAACTATATAATAAAACTATCATATATTTTATGTTACTATAAACTATTTTAAAATCTAACCATTTTTATTTGGGGATTTTCATTAATATGGGTGGGTCAGACCCCTTCCTACCCTCACCCTTCTGTTGGCCACCACATGGCCCTCTCTGCGTGAAGTGCACCCCCTCTATTACCAGCCCCCATGTGGCCTTACTACCCCCCTCATGCCAACCATACTCTCTCCCTATGCAGTTAAGTGGGGTTTATCTTATGTTTATATTATTTATATATATATATTTCAATTAGTTCCACATTGGGATAGTCATGGGTTAAATATATGGCTTTAAAATCCTTTACAGTGAATGAGGGTGGTGTGACTTCGGTCACACCACCACTCCATTTTGTTTAAAATCCCTTAGGGATTGGATCACCTGGGTGGCTCGCGCTCCGGGTCGTGTAATCAGTGTGCATTAGTTTATATGTACTGGGACCATAGGTATTTTCCTTGGAACTCACTAAGCCAGTTTCTTAGCTCAACGTCTGATTGGATTGTAATTGGTTTTGAATAAATATGATAGTTGGTAAATTTTAATACAATAGAATTGATGGTTCGGTATAAGATACATTGTGTCGGTTATAAATTGTAAAGTACAAATGTGGCAATTGACATTGAATAAATTGGTAAGTTGGTGAGTTGATAATAATGAAATGGCATATAAAAACTAAATATCTCTGACCAAGTTGGTTAGACTAACTCAGCTGAGTTGATAGATATTTCAAACATATAAAGGAGCAAGAGCTCCAAAAAAAATTATATATAAACTATTATTATTTTTTTTTTTTTTTAAATATAATTAATCCTTAAAGGTTCTTTTTTGAGAAAAATAGTTAAAATAATGTAATCATTTTCTTTCGAAATGATTTTTTTTTTGCGACACAACGACTAGATCGTCATCGTCATTTAGATAGAAAACTAAAAAAAAATCACTCACATTTCGATTTAATTTTAATATCATACTAATACATTCATGTGTAGATTATCCACTTGACAGGACCTCTTTTTTTGGCGTAAACTGATCATTTTTTCGATTACGAGGATTAAATAATGATAGGGGGATTTCTATTAACTTTGATTTTTTAATCCTCATTAATTATTTAATTTTATTTACACAAAAATGGGGTCTAATCAGTTTTCAATTGATAAATCTCAGATGTTGAATGGGAATAATTACAGCATTTGGAAGATTTGATTGAAGGCAGAATTCATGGCTCACAAACTATGGGTAGTTGTGAATGGAACTGAGAAGGCTCCGACTGGAAGACAAGAAAACTATGGACAACATCGTTGTGTATCAACAAAAATTACAAGAGGTGATGTCCATCATTTTGTGAAGCGTACAAGATGATTTTCTGCTTCATATCAGGAATCAAGAAAGTTTGAGTGAGGCTTGGACTCAATTGGAATCGATGCATGAAGGTACACATTTATCAAAAATCATTAAACTGATTTTAGAACTTATGACAACTCCCATGAAGGGAGATGAAAAAGTAATTAATTATTTGCAAAAATCAAAAATATTATGTCTCAGTTGGATGGGTATAGTTTTAACTTAATTCAAGATAAAAAAAAATTATTTCAATATTCAGTTGAATATTCATGAAAATTTAGAAATTTCATTTCAATTTTGAATTCTAAATATCAAACAAGAATAAGACATTCCAGATTTGCAAACCCTTAGTGCTCTCCTTATTCAGGAAGAGCAAGTAATGACAAACTTTGATTCTAAGGAGAATGTCACTCAGGCACTTCTCGATCAAAAATCAAAAGGTAAAACCTCTAGATTCAACAAAAACCAAAAGTCAACTTTTAAACCTCCTAGTAAAGATAAGAAACCAAGAAATTTAAGAGTTAGCTTTGATGGTAAATGTCATTACTGTAGTAAATTTGGCCATAAGAAAGAGGATTGTAAATTTAAAAATAATAAGTCAAATTTCAAAAACCAAAAGGGTAACAAATCTTATCAAAATCAAAATCAAAAAAACAAGAATCAGAAAAATAGTCAAAAATCAAATGTAATTACTTTTTATGTCACCTTTGTCACTGCAAAAGAAAATTAGTGGATATTGGACAATGGTGCCACTAGGCACATGACCTTTAGATATAATATCCTATCTGATCTTAGAGATTGTAATGATCATGTCTACTTTGGTGATCATTTTGATCTCGATGTTCAAGGATAAGGTAAAGAAAAAATTTCAAATGGTTTTATTAACAATGTTTTGTTAGTTCCTAAACTTAAAATGAATTTTCTTTCTTGTTCTTCAGTTGACTCAAAATAAATATAGTATAACATTATTAAAAGATAAATGGTTTATTAGAAATGAACATGATGTTACTATAGTTGAAGGCATTCAAAGAGATGGTTTGTATGTGTTTAATGAATTTCCTTCTACTTCTTGTTTAACAATTCAAAGAAGTGACATGCAATTGTGGTATGAGAGACTAGGTCATGTCAACTTCAGGAGCATGTACGACATGTCTTGACTAAACCTAGTGACTGGTCTGCCACCTATTTCCCAAAACCATGAAACATGTGAAGGATGTTTACGTGGTAATAAATTACTAATCCCTTCCACAGTCATCATGATGTTAATTCTTCTTAACCTTGGAACTTGTCCATAGTGATGTTCAAGGACCTCTAGAAGTTCCATCCCTTAATGGTTATTTGTATGTTGTCACGTTCATTGATGATTTCACTCATATGATTTGGTCATATTTTATCAAAAATGAATATGATGTCTTGTAAAAATTTAAGGAATTCAAATCTCTAGTAGAAAAATCTTCTAGGTATAAAATTAAGAGACTTAGAAATGATAATGGGGGAGAATACGTCAGTAAATTATTTGAATCATTTTGTGTTGAATGTGGCATTCAAAGAGAATTGACTACTCCCTATTCCCCTCATCAGAATGGGATTGTGGAAAGGAAAAACCACACCATTCTATAAATGGATAGAAATATGATGCATTCAACACAAGTTCCTAAATTTATTTGGGCTAAAGAGATGAACATTGTTCTTCATATCTTGAACATAAGTCCCATTAAATCCTTAGTTGATTCCACTCCACTGGAAAAGTGGTCAAATCAAAAACCAAGTGTGTCTCATTTGAGAATCTTTGGTATCCCTGATTCCCTCTTCATTTTGAAATCAAAATAAGAAGCTTGATCAAACCTATTTTCCTTGTATCTTCATAGGATATGGTGTCAAAACTAAAGGTATTAGGATATTTTGATCCTTCAAAAAGAGAAATTATAGAAAACATGAATGTTAAAGTTTTAGAAAAACCTTTTATTTTCATCTTCTTCATCTTCTAGTTTCTATTATTCATGATGATTCTAATGTTAATGAAAATGAAATTGAAAAGTGTGAAAATTTTGTATGTGATGAAGAAACTAGTAATGAACCTCTAATTGAAAAAGAGATAGTACGTGTTTCCTCTATAAATAAAATACCTAGATGGGTTGATCTATTATTTCAAGACTCTAATCCTAGAAACCTTTAGAAAATGACTAGAATTCAACATACATATCATGCCTTGATGACATTGTATGAACATGAACCCCAATCTTTCGAAGAATCTTATTCTGACGAAAGATGGATCGATGCAATGAAATCTAAATATTCTTCCTTAGTTAAAAATAAAACTTGGGATTTAGTCCCTCCTCCTGAAAAATGAAGTATAGTCAGATCTAGATGGCTATACAAGATTAAATATAAAGTTGATGGAAGTATTGATAAATTCAAATCCATATTAGTAGCTCGAGGGTTTACTCAAAAACCTGGTATCAACTACGTTGAAACCTTTGCACCAGTTACAAAAATGAGCATAGTAAGGATTTTGATTGCTTAACTGCTCATTATCAGGTTGGTTACATCAGATGGATGTCAAAAATTCCTTTCTGAATGGTTATTTAAAAGAAGAAATCTATATGAATCAACCTAAAGGCTTTGAAGAAATAGGTAAAGAAATGTATGTTTGTAAATTAAAAAAATCTTTATATGGTTTAAAACAAGCTCCTAGAGCTTGGTATGCAAAGATTAACAATTTTTTTAATGAAGTTGGTTTTTCTAACTATTCATCTAATAATGATTTATTTGTTAAAATTGAAGAAAATGTTATCATTCTCATTGTATTGTATGTTGATGATTTATTTATCACTATTAATTCTAACAGTTTAATTATGAAAATTAAAGAAAATTAATGCAATATTTTGAGATGACAGACTTAGGATTATTGCATCATTTTTTGGGCATGGCTATATTTCAAGATAAAAATTCTATTGTAGTATCTCAATCACAATATGCAACTAATTTACTTAAAAGGTTTAATATGATTGATTGTAAACATGTTGTTATTCCTATAGAAGTTGGATGTAAACTTGATCCTAAACCTGCATGTGAAAAATCTAATCCTACTTTGTATAGGAAACTTGTAGGTAGTTTGATTTATCTAACTATTACTAGACCTGACATTTCTTATGTAGTAGGGATTGCTTCAAGGTTTATACAGGAGCCTTATCAGGATCACTGGAAGTTAGACAAAAGAATTATTCATTATGTTAAGGGCACAATTAATTTTGGTTTACATTATACTTCTTCTAACAATGCATATTTATATGGATATTGTGATTCTGACCATGTTGGTGATGTGATAGATCACAAGTCTACAACTGGATATGTATTTAATTTTGGTGTAGATTCCTTACATGGAGCAGTAAAAAGCAACCAACAAAATCCATTTATTCTACTGAGGCAAAATATAGAAGTGCAAATGGAAGTAACAAAAGAAGCCATGTGGCTGAAGCAACTGTTGGAAGAGATGCACATGGAAGCTAAAGGAAGTAATCCTCTTCTGTGTGATATCCAAGTTTGCATTTCTCTCACTAAAAATCTAGTTCAACATCAAAGGAAAAAGCATATCGAGATACATATGCACTTTATCTGAGAGAAGGTTCTCTGTGGTGATATAGATCTCCAATACTTCCCGACTAAAGATCAAGTTACAGATATGTTTACGAAGCCATTGTGTGTTGTGAAGTTTTACAAGTTAGGTGTAATTCTTGGCCTTTTAGAGTTTCCATTGAGGGGGAGTGTGCATGGCAATGCCACCTCCTAATGGTCGGCTGGTTGTTGACTCCTTCTCCTCTATACTTTTTCTCTGGTATAAAGCATTGTAAAAATATATTTTATGATCTATGTAAACTGATAGAGTTTACGGTAATATAGTTTAGTGTGTTGCATCTATTTGTAAAGGAGGTCCTTATGTTATAAAAGGCTCCTAGAGATGCAATTTAAGAATTTTTCCATGAGAAACGATGGGATATAGTCTCACAAATCATGTTTAGCCTAAATCATACTTCTGATTTATGGATTCTAAATCCTTTTGTACCAAAAGGTAAGTTGAGCATGATGAAGTTGTTATAATTCCTTCAAAAATACATATGCTAGCCTAAACCTTTTGTGGTTTATGGATTTGTAAATCCTGTTGTACAAACATGTAATGTTGGCATATAGATCCCCACTTAATATTAAGGGAGAGTGTTAGAACATAATATTAAGTGTTCATAATATTTAGTTTATAATTAAATAATATTGAATATAGTTTATTCTTTATTATTTAATATAAAATCTATATTAGGTTTCATTAGTTATTAATTAACTAATTATTAAATTGGGGTGTGCCCCATCACTTAATAGGTTATAACACTTTAGGTTATTTAAATATGATAGTGGGCCATATTCGGAGGTATGTAATTATTCCGGGTTAAAAATAGGGAGCAAGAGTGAGGAAGGGAGTTCTGGACTGGTAAAAAAATTCTCAATAAAATGGAAAATTTCTTGGTGGTTTTTTACCCCATTAGGGTTTTCTATGTTATATCCTATGTTAATGTGTTATGGTGTTAATTATTTTACTTTATTATTTATTTATTTATTTGTCTATGCACATTAATGTTTACTCAATATTAATTCTACATGATTAATGTGATTTCATAACCCTTTCCCTAACACTCTTTCTTTGAGTTTCCTAAGGCCTTGGATGGTCATGTGGATGCATAAAACATTAATCTAAGGAAATAAAAAAACACACAAAAAAAAATCGAAAGAGGCAAGGTCAATGTTTAGGTAACCTAGGCCAACTAAGGTAATGTAGGGGAGTTGTGTTAATTTATGTCTAATTAAATCTATGTGCTTAGATTATCCAATGAATGCAAGAATATTTAAATTAAACCAAAACAATTACCATCCTTGAATATAATTAAATCAACATGCAAGTAATTAATTTAGCAAAAGGAAACTAATTAATTGAGACAATGAAATAAATTTAATCTACTTGTTTTTGTATTTTCAATGATTTTGCAAGAAAGGGAAATAAGGAAAAATAAAATAAACTAAGCTAATTTAATATAATGTTTTTTTTGTTTTTGTGTTTTCTAGAATTAAATAAAAGAAATCTACACAAACAATACAACTTCTTCTAATTAAATGGAAATTGCTTCTACTCTACAAGAAAATAAACTAAATAGTGAAAGAGTAGGGACGTGGTTATTTCCCTATTGTAGAAAGGCTTTAATCTAATATGATTACAATGAATATTTTCATAATTTGTAATTGTGGATATTGACTTCCTCTAGTTCTACCTAATAATCATGGGAAGATTGAAAAGATTCTCAAAAGTAATTCTTCCCCTGAATCTTTCACGGTAAAAAAATAGGATTCACATAAAATTTTTGAAATGAAAAAAATAAATGAAATGCACAGAAACATAAGCTTCTTTAAACTCACTTCCCTTACAGATCCACAAGGATAAGTAGGGAGGAATTTTTCAATAGAAGCCTTTACTGTATGTAGGCACAAACTAATTAATACACAAAAGAAAACTACATGTGCTTCTAAATGAGGAAATGAAATACTTTGGGTACAAGAACTTCCTCCAAATCCTTCCCAAACAAATCCACAGGGATTAGTAGAGAATAAATCCTCAATGAAATTTGGAAATAAAACTAATGTGAATTATAATTCTTCGAAACAAATTATATTCTAAAGACTATGAATTCAAATATATCTAAATAAAGAAAGATTCTAAGAATGTAATAACACCTCCAACCTGGAAATGTAGTGCAAAGACGATTTCAATGTTGGCTATGATTTGTAATCCCCTAATTTTATTTTCAATGAGATATCCAAATGTGTCCAGTGAGATGTGTTGGAAGTGTGCTAAATAAATGAAGGAGTGTTAGAGCTAGATGGTTTACTGGAAGTCTGGTATAAATGCAATCAAGAGAATAAAAAGGATTATGAAGTGTATTTTCTTGTGTACTACAGTATTATGATTTTAAAATCATAATATTGTAGTTACAAATAAAAAACTCCAACCAATGCTTCAGGAAAAAGCTTCGTTTTTATAGAAAATTGGTAGATAAGTGGTCTAACCCACTTGGTAGCTAAGAAATGCCACATCACTCATGGGAGTGGTAGTTAACTTACTGATAATAGTAAGTAGGGAATAATAATTCTATACATATCTAAAAATATCAAGAACATCTAATTTGGTCAAGAAAGGTGTGAGAAAAATGAGTTAGAAGAAGGAAACACACGTTGAGAACATGTTGGCAAATTCTTAGTTAAATTTGCATGGAACCTGCCAATCTTTGTAGATAGGAGGTTGTGTAACCAATCCTCAAGGAAGAACAGTGGCTATGTAATTTTTGTGGTGGTTTCATAACCATCATCACAGCTCTATAATTGAAGGATGAAATGTTAAGGAAAAATCTACAAATTAACTAAGGAAAATGAGAAAAGTTGGAGAATAGAGAAGAAAAGTAAAATAAGCTATAAGAACATGTTGCAACTGAGAATTTGGACTTGGATATCATTGGAATTGATATTTTATCTTCATTAGGGATTTGAATTGTTCCAAAAATGTAGAACCATGAAAATTCTGGTGTGTATATATTACCCCCCTCGGAGAATCATTTTATCCATGAAGAGGCATAAAATGTTAAGTCTGAGTATGAAACTCCCAAATAGAAAAGTTGGAGATTATACCTGACACACCTGTGTGTTAAATTTATGCCAATCCAAGCTTCCTTCTACCTGTAAGAAGAAAAAGGGAATCAAGTATAGATATAACATATAATCAACAAAACATTAAAAATAAAATGACAAGAGGACTTACCATATCCACGGGTAGGAAAAATATACATGTATCAGTGTTCCCACTCTGCAAAACACAAACTCAAAACAATGTTTATATTATATATATATATATATATATATATATCAAAATTACTATTTTTAGAAATCATTTACACTTACCACTTAGTGAAATTTGAGTTATGCATTACTTTTGATGGTTTTACATGAGAGTATAGTCAAAATGAAGAGTTTTCCAATGCGATGACATCTTAACCAGCAGGAGGACAAGAGGTTCACAAATAGGTGAGCTATCTACATTTCCCTCTTTATACCCTAAAATGTAAGAAATGTGAAAAAATCGACATAGGTGGGGTTACTTTTGATAATTTTACATTCAAAATGATCATTAAGGGGGTGCCACATGGGATGTGGATTTTTTTTATTTAAAATGATGCATTATTTTCTTTTATTTCTTTTTTGGGGCCCTAGGGTACAACCCGCTTTTCACAGATGGAACCTCCATTGTAATTACGGAATCTCCATGGCTATTTTTCAACCCACCACTCTACACATACTAACGGTTACACAACCACTACATAGGTTATACAACCGCTACAAGGATCGTAACAAATATAGAATTACCACAGTGGTTACACAACCACCTCTCTGTACAAAGTGGATGTTGCATAACTATTGAGGTAGCTTCTAGATTTTGACTTAGTGTTGCAAAAATTTTAGTTTTTGATTTTTTTGTGATGTTTTTGCGAGCTTATTATGTATTGATATGATTCTAACTTAATCTGTTTTATGTTTATAAATGCATGGGAGGTATGTTAGATGGAACAAATCTCATGAGTATGATTGGTTACCCCTAATTTTGTATGCACTTCTCTAGGATAAGAAGCACTTGTTACACAAGGCTAGGATATGGAGGATATCACAAACACAACTAGTTACACCTTCTAGTCACTTATTGTGTTATTTATTGAGTTACTATGATGTAGACCAAAACACTTTTTGGTTGCCTAGAGTTAAGGGAGAGTGGATGATCACTTTAAGGTATGTCTACCAAATTCTGGGAGTTCTTTTCACTGGCAGGAAGTTGGTTTTAGCTAGTGTGAGTATAGTAGTATAGGCCCGTAGTTAGGAAACATACATGAGAGATGCACAGGCACCTAACATAGGTGTCAAACATGGGATGATATTGTTAACATTTTCCTCCGCACCTATCCTTTCCTTATGCAAGGCCATTATTGGCATCTTGGCTTCATGCCTAATTGGGAACAAGGGTAGGAAAATCTTTTTTACTATTGGGAACCCATCATTCAAAGCATTGAGTAGCACTACTACATATATGCATGGGGCATTGACATCCTTGGTGCCACTTATCATGATTTATACATAGTTTTTTAACTAAAGAGAAAGACCCTTATTCATCCCACATTGGTCATGAGCTGGGTGTATTAGTGGATGATGCCCTAGGATGCCCTTGTATAAGTTTCACAATGATACGGGTGTTTTATGTGAATTTGTGTGTAATGATACCCTATGATTCCCTTGTGTAAATTTCAAAATGATAGCGGGCTAGATCTAGAATGTAGAATAATGTGTGAGATGGAATAGAATGAACGTCGCCTCCTATGTTGTGTATGTAGAATGATGCAGCCCATGTCCCTTGAATGAATGTGCTAAATGGATTCTTTGTAATTCTCTTGTGCCTTTGGGTGCAAGATTAGGTGATATTAGATAATTCTAGTGCTTGGTCCCTTATTTTGGAGATGTAACTAATTATATATATGATTCCCTTGATTGAATTTCATAATTGATAACTAGAAGGCCCACCAAAAAGTGTAAAATATTCCCAAGAAATAAAATAGACTCAAAAGAGTGAGAGAAGGGGAGAGAGGGTCAATATTTCTCGGGAGGGACATAAAAACTTGGGTGCTAGTGTCCTAACTAGGTGCTAGTTTTCGAGGCCATAAAATATAAATCATTCAAATACCAATAGGGTTTTAGGGTGTGTATGATAAATAAAAATATAAGAGGATAAGACAATAATGGAATGAGCTAGGAGTACGAGGTTACATGTGGGAATTCCTCTTTCTTTTTGGGAAGAAGTGGTGAACACAACTATGTACTTCATAAATAGAGGACCCTAAAGTGCCTTAGATGGAGACATAATTGAGGAGGATTGGTCTGGTAAGAAGTTGTATTATTCATTTCATAGAGTCTTTGTATGTGAGGTGTTTTTTATATTGACATGGATGATAGGACCAAGTTATAGGATAAATCAGATAAATGAACTTTCATTGGTTATGGTGGTAATGAATTTGGATATAAATGTTGGAGTATTAAGGAAAAGAAAATAATTTGATCTAGGGATGTGTTATTTAATGAGAAACCTATGTATAAAAAATAGTTGTGGGAAAATAGGGAAGAATCAAAGAAATACTATCCAATGGTAGAGGATCTTTCAAATGGGAAATCGACACATGAATCAATTCAGGAATCTAATTAACAGGAACCCAAAAATCCTATATTGAGGATGTCTTTTAGGGTAAGAAGAGGACAATTTTCTCCTTCTCTTAATTATTTATTACTCACTGACAGTAGAGATCTAGAGAGATTTGATGAAGTAATGTAGGTAGATGTTAGGAAGAAGTGGGAGTAAGCCATGGATGAGGAGCATCAATATCTCATGGCGAACTAGACTTGGGATTTGGTGAAGCTACCTAAAGGAAAAAGAGTATTTCAGAACAAGCTTGTGTACTAAGTTAAAAAGGAAGGAAGAAAGAAAAGATACAAGTTTATTGGTGGTCAGGGGATTTGCACAGAAAAAAGGTATAGATTTTGATCATATTTTTTCTCCTGTGGTAAAAATGAATTCTATTAGAAATATTCTTGGAATATTGGCAAAAAAAGACTTAAACTTAGAGTAGATATATGTAAAGAGTATATTTCTCCATTTTTATTTAGAGGAGGATCTATATATGCAACAACCAGAGGGATATGAGGTCAAAGGTAAATAACAAATCGTGTAAAAACTAAAGAGGAGATTGTATGGCCTAAAACAATATCCATGTCAAAGGTATAATAAATTTGATAGCTTCATAATGGATCAATGCTTTATTATATGTCATTCTAACTATTACATGTATATAAATAAATTTTAGGATGGTAGTATTATCATCTTGTGCTTGTATGTGGATGACATGTTGGTTGCAAGAAAAAACATGTAGGAAATAAAAGTACTCAAGAAGAAACTAAGTGACTCCTTTGCTATGAAGTATTTGGGGTAGCCAAAAAAATCCTTGGTATGAGGATATCTTGGGATAGGAAGGAATGGAAACTAAATTTATCTCAGTAAGAGTACATTAAGAAGGTCTTGGATAGGTTTAATATGAATTATGCTAAACTGGTTAGGAATCCTTTGGAAGGCCATTTCAAGTTATGAAAGGAGTTTTGTCCCAAGACATAGTAGGAGAGAAACCATATGTCCAAGGTACATTACTCATCAACGGTTGGAAGTTTGATGTATACCATGGTGTGCACTAGGCCTAATACTTCCCATCCAGTGGGAGCAATGAGTAGATTTAAGAGTGATCTAGGTAAATATCACTGATAAGAAGTAAATTGGATCCTTTGGTACTTGAGATGGACCATGGGGACAATTTTTTGCTACATTGGATTGGACACGAATTTGTGTGGTTATGTAGATTCAGACATGGCTGGATATGTAAATAGTAAGAGGAGCATGACATGTTATATTTTCACTATAGGTGGGACATCAGTGAGATGGATTTCACAACTACAAAATCTTGTGGATTTTTTAGCCACAGAGGCTGAGTATGTTTCTTCCATAAAGGAAACTAAAGAGATGATTTTGTTACAAAAATTTCTTGAGGATTTAGGGCATAAGAGGGATGAAGGGAAGTTATATAGTGATATTCAAAGTGCTAAACACCTAGCTAAAAACTTTACTTTCCACTCTAGGATGAAGCATATAAAGTTAAGGCACCATTTCATTATGAAAAAATTGGAGGAACATAAGTTAAAGCTAGAGAATATTCATACTAGTCAGAATCCCATATACATGATGACCAAGGTGGTCACTTTTGGGGCTCAAAATTTCACCTGCATCTCATATTTGGTAGAACTAAGTCGTTGAATGAATAATGGGGTTGTCTCCAAGTTGAGGGACCTTGTGTGCTTGAGACAGACCTATGGAGAAGGTTGGTTCCTTTACCTATTTCTAATGCTACTGTTAATCCTAATCCAAGAAGAAAATCCTAAGCTTAACACACAAAGGGACTAGTGATATAATGATATGTAGAAAGGGAAAGATAAACTACGGAATGTGATAGTACCAAAAAGAAGAGGGGTGCATACGATCAGATTTGAGTGAAAATGATGGAAAATGTACAAGGAAAGGATATAAACATATATCACAAACCAGAACAAAATCACATAATCATTTTCATAAAACACACTTAGAAAAGAGGTACAAGGGACATGAAGAAGCACAACAAACACAAAATGTAAGGGAAAGGAAAGAAATAAAAACAAAAACAAGTCAAGGTTGAAAATAGCCACAAAACAATGTTTCTATTATTTCAAGAAATGCACAATTGATTACAATGGTGTCTGAGGTTGATATCTAGATACAAATACCATATCTAAAGTTCTACAACTCAAAATGCAAGGAAATGCCTATACAAACTGAAATAATCCAATCCTTATTAATGAAAAATGCTCATACATTTATATATGAATCAATGAGAGAAGGGGAGGAGAAGGATGGAAAATATGATTTGAAAACTCAACCACCAACACCTAGTAATGAATGCCTACAAATCCTCCTACCAATTTGTAAAATGTGATTCTCCATGTTTGTTTGGTGTGTGGGAGAAGGAAAGGTGGGAGATATGAATCAAATTGGGTGGTTGAAACAATCAGGTCCTATATTAATGGTGTGAGGGATGTTTTCAATATTCTCACCTACAAAAACCCACCAAAAGTTGAGCTTGAGTGATATGGAGTATAACCCATATCATTAGCTATTTTTTCATCTTCTACCACGTGTCATACTTTAGCTAGTTTCATGATTTCAGAACCTTGTTGGCATGCTTTGGTAGGCTGTGAATGGTTCACTCAATGTTTGAGAGTACATGTGGAACAAGAACTGGCGTAGAGGAAGGCATGACGACGCATGAAGGAAGGAAGCACGGAAGAAGAAAGTAGAAGGAGGCATATAAAATTAATTCACGTGGGAGAATAGAAGGAACACCTACCAGAGGAATGTATGGAAGAGGTGAAATCATTACAAGATAATTTGTAGTAGGAAGGAAGGGGACACGTGAGGATGTCACGAACTTAAATGATTTGGGAAACAATTATGAGGTGAACGTAAAGGGTGCATGAACTACTAGGAGGCATGTAAATGCATAGAGATTGGGCGTAAGGAATAATGAGACATATAGAGGAAAATAAGGGAAGATGGGAACCACAAGAAAGGGAGTGCACATGGGTGTGTAAGGAACTGCAGTCAAGAAGACACGATAAGAGAATAATTAAAGTACGCACAACCTGCAATGTAGAACCTTTGAGCTAGAATGGAGATATAATTTTTCCAAAAAACTAGGGGAGTTATTTAGATAATGATTTTAGTGACTTTTGAGGCCATCTTCCATGCCAGATGAAGGAGAGCAATAGCCTGGAACATCCATTAGGAATGGATTCACCATATACATGAACCTATGATCTGTAACTTTGAAGAAATACTCATGAGTCACTTGAAGCATATTTTGAAATCTGTTCTAAATCCTGCAAGACTACTTATAAATGCTGGAATATTACTGTCCTTATGGAAGCAACAAAAGAGTGCACAAAAGAAGCACAGAGGAAGAAAGAACTATGTACAAACAAGACAATGTACGTACAGTGTACTAGGAGGAATTGAAACTATTATAATATTTACAAAATGATGTAATAAGCTTAATGAAAGGGTTTGAGATAGATCCCATTGAATGGGACTAATAGCACACCTCCATCAAGATGAGATAACTAGAAAGAGTTAGCTTCCTTAAAAGAATTGATGATGTATGGGCCACTCAAAAGTGCATCAAACTTTGAATGACACCCTGGTTTATCTTTGTGAGCATCCCATTTGAAGACCGAGTCCTCAAATTTGAAAGATTGAGGCCTAGCCTTTCTGTCAAGCCATTTCTTTATCGATTGTTGATGTTGTTCCAACTTGATCATGACAAATTTTCTGAGTTCTTCAAGTTTAACCAACTCTACCATTCTGATTTATCTTTGTTCTACGCCTTCAAATTCAAACTGTTGGGAAAGTGCTAATGAATTCAAATCAAGTGACAAAGGAATTGTAGCCTTCTTGCCATAGACAATCTTATATGGCGAAGTTCCTATTGCCTTATTTTTTTATGATTCTATCTACCCAAAGCATGCACAATACATTTGTATGTCACTATCTCTGGTTGATACTCATTATTCACTTCATGATTTTGATCAATTTCTTGTTTTTTGACTCTGCCAAACCATTGCCCTGAGGATAGTATTTGGAATAAGTCTTCAAATATATTCTAAGGCTTAGTGCTAAATTAGATATTTTAGTAACAATGAAAGCCTTTGCATTATCAGAGATAATGGTTTGAGGAACTCCAAACCTTGTTATGATACCATCGAGAAATTCAAGGATGAATAATTCGATTGATTCCTTAATCATGAAAAATTCTATCCTTTAGGTGAAGTAATCCATAACTTTCAACACCCATTTGTGTCCAACGTTCAAAGGAGGATTGACCATGCCTATGAAGTCAAGATCCCATCGTGCAAAAGGCTGATTTTCTTGGATTGGTCGAAGGGGAAGTGCCATCAATTTTTTATTTCTTGCAAAGAAAGAACATTGTTTGCATTTCATGACCCACTTGTGTGCGTATGTGAATAGGGTAGGCCAAAAGAATCCGACCATTATAATTTTCATTTTTGTATTTTTGGCAGGGAAGTGTCCACTAGAGAATCCATCGTGAAATTATGATAACACTTTTTCAATTTGTTCATCGTCAATACACCGCAAAAATATGCCATCAAGATTCCTTTTGAAGAGAAGGCCATCAACCAGAACATATGGAATAGACTATAGACTCAGATGTCTTCTCTTTACTTTGTTTAAACTAGGAGAGTTTTTGCCTGAGGAAAGGAATATAATCATGTCCTTTATCCAACTATGTACACCAGGAGCTTCATTATGCTTAGGTTCTGTGCGTGAGATCTCTTCATCTAGAAATAATGAAGTCTTAGGTTCATTCTGCGCGTCCTCATCAAGCTTCTTATAGAGAACACTACCTCTAACCAAATTTGTGGTTTTTTATAATCACATCATATTCCATGATTTTTTTCACCCATAGTGCTCTCTTATCATTGATTTCTACTGCCATGATGAAGTCTCTAACACCTAAGTGTGAAACTAAGACCTTGATATGATTTTTAGTGAGCATGCTCTTGAACTTATTGAGGGTGTGCATGATGAAACATACTTTTTTTTCCATGGGAATGTGTTTGAATTCATAATCCTTCAGTGTTTGAATGAATAAATCCACTAGCTACTCTAGTCCTTGTTCATTTTCTTGTGTCAAGACAACAACAACACTAGCATCAAATCCATAGGCATAAAGGATGAAGTCTTTGGAATAATTTGGATTGATGAGTGTTGGTGTGAAAACAATATTTTTCTTGATCTTGTCAAAGATCTCTTTTATTTTTGCTATCCACTTGAAGGTTGTTTCTTTCTTGATCATGAGGGTGATAAGCTGAACCAATCCTGCAAATTTAGGAGTGAATCTCCTAAAAAATTAATTTTTTCAAGGAAGGACTATATGGATTTCTTGTGCGCTGGAAAGGAAAGGGCTAGGATGGCTTAAATACGCTAAGGATCAATAGCAATGCCATCCCTTGAGACCACATGGACTAGAAGCTTTCCATGTGCCAAAAATAAATTACACTTCTTGGAGTTAAGAGACACCCCAAACTTTCTACATCTCTCAAAGACTTTCTCTAGGTGCGTCATGTGATCCACTCTTTTATTTGAGAAGATAGTTATGTCATTGAGGTAAAACAAGATGATTTCATTGATATATCCTTTGAACAAAATATCCATGGTGAGTTGAAAGGTTGCACCTGTGTTTGACATAAAATAAGGCATCTTATGATATGCATATGTTCCCCACTTGGTTATAAACACCATTTTGGATTGATCCTCTTCCTTGACTAAGATCTGATTGAAGCTAAAATACCCATCCAACATAGATAATTTATACGTGCTAGCCACAATCTACAAAATATGCTCCACAAAAGTAAAATGATAATGATCCTATAAGGATGCCTTATTCAAATCTCTAAAATTGACAAAGAGTCTTATTTCACTGTTATTTTTATGCACTGGAACAAGATTTACCACCTAGGTAGACAACTTGATGGGAAAAATAATCTTCACCATAATGAGTTTAGACAACTCTTTTGTCATGAGGGGCTCTATCTTTGGATTGATTGGATGTTTATTTTGTCTGATGGGCTTGATACTAGGATCAAGGTCAATGTAGTTTTGAGAAAAACTTGGATCAAATCCTTTTAGGTCTTCATATTCTCATGAAAACATGTCACTATATTTCTAACATAGATAAATGAATGCCTATTTTTCATCATGTGTGTAGGCTTTATTAAGCAGAAACTCCTTACCGCATGTAATAGTGACTAGGGAGTAGTCTTCTTGTGCCACATGAATATACTTGTATTCACCCTTGAAATCATCGTCAGGGATAAATATTTTCTCTAAGGTGACCAGCCCTTTAGGCAACTTATTTTTCATGAGTTAAATCACTTGGTCACCATAGTTGTCATATAAGCTAGCTTGAATGGTTGAAGAGAACCCAACTTCATTCAGGATAAACTAGATGATCTGAACATCACTTTTAAACACTTTCCATCTAGTTTTGTTGTCTAGGATAGATGGTCTAATCACCATCTTGGTGTGCTACTTGTTTCCTTTGACAAATTCCTCAACATGGTAGAACTATGAACCAAGTGTGACCATCTGGTTTACTTCTTTGTTAATATTCCCTGGAACAACCTACAGATTTAGAGTATCAAAGTTCTCAAGGAGGTCATAAAATCTATGTTGGTAATATTTCAACAACTTATTCTTTGTTGGACACTTGTTTATGACCTAGTGGATAACTAATTATGTGTCCCCAAATATCTCCAGTGCCTTAATTCTTTTCTTTTTAACAATAAAGAGACCATGCATCATCATTTTATATTCTTATATAATGTTGGAGCACAAAAAATTATAATCTGTGTGCAAAGAAGAACTTCTCATTCTTGGGAGAAATGAGAAAAACACCTACGCCGATGCCATTTTTGCTTTTCGAACCATCATAGTACAACTTCCACAAACCAGAATTTTCTTTATTTTTCTTGCGTGTGCGTGACAGTACAACTTATTCTTCAAGAATACTATAAGTATCAAGTATAGTTTGAAAAGATTCAATATCTTCAACATATGGATCAAATTCATGGTGTCTCATTTCCCACTCATCTGACACTAAGTCAGGTAGATGAGAAGGAACAAACTACTCCTCAGAAACTAAAACATTCTCTTCTTGGATTAGAAAATTGGATTGGAGAGGATACGGGTCATATGAATGAACACGATAGGAAAATATTGGATCATTTTGTATGGTAAACTGGGTACCATACCTTTTCTTTAGTAACATATGGGACTAGTCATAAGACAAGTAACCACCCACTTTAGCAGTAACATATCTTGATAGAAAAAGGGAAAACAACGGAGGTACGTCAATGATTGAAACATATTGAGTTATTTCAAGGCTTAGACAAGCATGGAGGGTTAACCCAAGATCCTTGATGACCCCCAGGGTAGTGAAACTTAAAAAATCAAGTTACAAGACTCCTTTGGATATAGGGTTGTACTTAAGACCTAGGAAATCAACAATTTTCTTGGGCATAACTGAAGTACTAGTGCCCAAGTCAATCATGCAATTATACAAAAGGTGTTTACCTATGATAAAGGACATATAGAAAGGAGGGGTTCTAAAAACCTTACTTTATTATCCTCGACTTGGCAAATATTGAAAGCAGCATGTGGTTTTTTGACAGCTGGATCTGCGTGCAGAAGTTGCTTCAGAGATTCATGTAATAGGTCACACTGAGATGGAATGGCCAAGGCATCCCACATTATGAAATTTATATTTATCTTCTTCATCTGGTCCAAAATATTGAATGGAAGGCCCATTGAATTGTGCATTTGGGTCATAATAACATATTTTCTTATTTGTTGAGGTATAAAGGTAGGGGCCTTAGCTTACGTAGAGGATTGACCTATCAAACGATGGGCGTGTGCTACTTCAGGAAGAGTATTGTGCGGAGTATTTCACATAGGAATTTATGTTCCTTTACTAATAGATTCCTTAGCTGTATCTATTTTCTTTTGCAGATCGGCCTGTGTGACAAGAGTTGAAGGTTATGTGTCTGAGTCAAATATTCTCTTATTATACCTTATGTTATCAACAACTTGGGTGCACACTCCTTGAGGATCATCCGCAACTTGATCGATTACATAAAATTATTTGACATTGAAGAACAAAAGTTCATCCTCTAAAGGGGATTTTTTCTTTTCTTGAATCTTAGGTTCTTTTGCGCTTGTGGAAGGTTCATAGTTGGAAGCAACATGAATCATATAGGCCTGCACAAGCACACCATTAGCATTATGATACTAATTACGAGGCATGTTGCACAGAAAACACCATTATGACTCTTGAGCCATGTTGTTATGCACTAGAACTAGTGCTTGGCTTGGGATGGGTGCTAGAAGAGGCTAAGTAGGAGGAATAACTTGCAATGAAAAATACATATTGGCATATCATCTGTGATTTTTTTTATTTTTCCCTATCTTTTATTTCGATACTGATTTATCCAAGGTTGATTATTTTTGTTATGCCCCTAATTATTATTGTTTTTAAAAGCTTATACATGTTGTCTCTGTTATAATTTGAGGATTCTAACAAATACAGATTTAATCAACATATATATTACATAATGTTACAATAAATATGTAAATAAAAATTACATCATAACATAAGTAAATAAAAAAATATTTACAGGAAATAAATAACATAGATGACACAATATTTATAGTGGAAAACCCCAATAGGGTCAAAACCACTTTGAAAATAACCTTTTACTTCAGAGAAATTATTTTACATCCAGTAAGATCGCCTCCTCCTTTGAAACCTTATTTACCAAGGGTAAAACCAAATCACTTGATTTGCACACCTTTGATATATTTCTTGAATATATCAAATGAGGAACTAAAGTCATTTTTATATAAGGTGATCGGGTATGTCTCCCGACCCACCTTTTCAACCTAAAATGGTTTACACATACACCTAGGTTTATAATATTTAATATTAGAAATATAATCATTTCATGATATTAAATATTTAACCTAGAGTATATACCTAGGTTAGCATATTTAATAATTGAAATATAAATATTTCATATTATTAAATATTAACCTATATATTAGTGATGGACCCATATACATTAAGGGTTGGCCAAACCACTTAATCATTATGTTCCAACACTCCCCCTTAATGTTAATTGGGATAACATAACATATGTCAATAGATTACCTGCCCATGGTACACTACAGAAATTATAATCCTTAAACCATAAAGGTTTTAGGGTAGCATATCAATTGAAGAAATTATAACACCTTCATCATACTCAATTTACCTTTTGGTACAAAAATATTTGTAATCCCAAAGATCATCCCATGATCAGTGGCTAAGTATGATTTGTGAGTTTTACATGTTCTCACAGGTTCTCATAAAAGATTATTGAACCCAAGCATATAGGAGCCTTTTAAAACCAAGGACCTCCTTAAAAATATGTTTGTACTATATGTTTACCAGTAAACTCAATAGCATTAAAGAGTTTACTGAAGATCACCTTTAAGATATTTCTACACTTCTTTCTAAAAAAATAAGTCGAGAGGGTATATATGCTCGAAGGTCTTTTTACAAAAACCAAGTTCCATTAGGAGGTAACATTTTCATGCACACTCCCCCTCAATGGAAACTCTGAAAATCTAAGTTTTTCATGAAAGTGACCAAACTTTGCAGCACTTAGGGACTTTGTGAAGATGTCGGCAACATGCTCTTCAGTTAACATGAACTTGAGATTTATCTCATCACTTTACACCTTCTTACGAGTGAAGCGTATATATATCTCAACATTATTTTTCATCTGATGTTAAACTGGATTCTTAATCAAGATTAATACAACTCTGACCACCACATAGAAGATAAATACTTCTTTTAACTTCCATGTATATCTCTACTAACAATTGTTGCATCCACATGGCTTCTTTACTTCTTTCATTGTACTTCTCTGCCTCAGTAGAAAAAATGGAGACTGTTGATTGTATTTGTTGTTCCAAGTAATGGTTCCTACACCAAAAAACTTGAACACATATCTAGTATATTTTATAACACAACATCAGTATGGTTAAAATCACAAAATCCATATAAGATAGCATTTTCATTCTTATTATAATGCAACCCATAATTGATTGTTCCTTTCAAATATCTAAAAATTCTTTTTGTAAGATTCTAATGATCTCTAAAAAAGGTTCCTACATAAACCTTGAAGTGATTCATTTTGTATATGAAATATCTAATCTAGTTATAGTTAGATAAATCAAACTATCAACTAACAACGTATATAAAATAGGATCAACCTTTATCATATGCAGATTTATGATCAATATTTATTCCAACTTCTATTGAAGTAGAAAATGGTTTACAATCAATCATAAGAAAAAATTTCAATACAATGGTTGCATATTATATTTTGAAAAATAACAATAGAATGAAATACAATCATACAAATAACATGATGTGAGAGACCTAACTCATTCATTTCAAAGTACTACTTCAATTTCTCTTTAATCCAATGAATTAGATCAGAATTTTCACCAGACATAAGCACATCATCAACATATATACATATAATGATAATATGCGAGCCTTATTGCTTAATGAATATATAATAATTAGAAGAATAATTAACAAAACCTAACAGTTTAAATAATGAAACAATTTTCACATACCAAGCTCTAAGAGCTTGTTTTAAACCATACAAGGATTTCTCAACTTACAAACATAGTTTTCTTTACCATTTTCTTCAAATCCTTTAGGTTGAAACATGTAAAGTTCTTCTTTTAAATCGTAATTCAAAAAAGTATTTTTCATATCCGTTTGGTGGATTTTCCACCCAAATTAAGTAAAAAATACAAATAAGGCCCTAACAGTACTCATTTTAGCTACAGGAAATGTCTCTACATAATTAATACCAAGTTTCTAAGTGAAACCTCTACCAATAAGTCTAGCTTTATGTTTTTTAATACTACCATCACCATTATATTTTACTTTGTATATCCACCTAGACCCTATAATATTTCATGTCTTAGGTTCATACAAGGTAATTAATGCATGGTACATATGATGGCTTCTAGTCAATTTCCTAAGGTTAATAGGATTTGAGATTTATAACATATATTGAGCCCAATTTAATTTATTATCTAGGAAGACAAGAG
>JAHRHJ020000289.1:0-85724 GCA_019776745.2 Taxus chinensis | reverse complement strand
GTGTCTCAACAATAAAAACAGTAGATAGATTGTATTCAACTAATGCACGTAGTGTGACACTACCACCGTAAAGCACTAATACTGAATAATTATGGGAACAACATCAAGAGAACATCTCTGACAAAAACTCATACAATCGCTCACAATGAAAAGGATGTTTGTTTCCTTTTAGCCCAATTTCACTTGTAGTTATCAATTGATGTTACAATTTTTCCATCCAATCCCTAGTGACTTCTCCTCTTTCATCATTTTTATCGTCATAGTTATGCACTCAAATTATTGTGTACTGTAGACACCAAATTCGTGTCTTACGACCCCTTGTGACCCGCATCCCATTTTCGCAACCTAACCTCATTACCTAAACCTTACACAATTATTTATTAATTACCTCATAATTGATAAATCCACATCGCCTTACCCGCCACCTCACTTGGCCACCTCACCATGACCTAGCCCTAACCCTAAACTAACCTAATTAGGACCCATGACTTGGTCTAGACTCACATCCATAACTAATGCCTCCTTACTCGCACCCAAAGCCGACCTTCTAGCCACTTGACCAAGCCCGCAACTGATCTCTCGGGAGAAAAGCAGGGAAGGTGGGCTATTTTACTAAAAATAGCCTACTTTTTCCTTACCGATGCCAGTTCCTACTCGACCGCCGTCGGTTACGCGACCGCCATCGGTTCCCTGTAAATGGGCTCCCCAAACCAAAACAACGGATCGGAATTTCATTTTGGGAGATCAGTCAAAAGGATTTCTGGATCAAGCGAGGGCATTGCGAGTGAGGAACAGAGTCCAGACCTTCACTTGACCAAGCAGAGACGAGTGAAAATACTAGACGTGTTTACAACAAAGGAGATCAACTTGCACCTTCATCAAAACCAGTAAGTTACATCTTGCATGTCCTTCATTATAAAATTTCTTATGCTTCTTGGATCTCAGCGCTCCTAAATCCATTTCTGAATCCATTATCCAACGTACCATTGCCTCTAACTATCATTCTTTAGTTTCTAACCATCCCATTTCCTAATACTATCCAAAAACCAGCCATTACAAACACCACAACCAGCCCAGAAGATCCTAGAACCCACCGGTATCGGTTATTAGTAACCGCCATCGGTTATAGGTAACCGACATCGGTTCCTTTTGATCAAAACTAGGAAAAACAGCTCTTCCCCTACCCAGTTCAGCCAAGCAATTTAATTGATATTTTACATTCTTTTGTGTTAATTCACGTTAGCAGGGAAACTGACCACCTTCGAAAGGAAGTTTTACATTTCCTGGGCCCAAGGCAGTTTCCTCATTTATTGTTTAATCAAATCTTGTGGTCTTGTGTTCTTATTTGCAGGTAGTCCTTCCCAGACAAAAAGGAGTTCTCCGCAGACAACCTAATCTTTCTCTACGGTACGCGCACATCATCTCGACATTCTACAGGTATTCCTCCTAACCCTAACCTTATCTGTTTCTAAAAGGAACGAAGCATTTTCCTAGTGAAACATTTTGGCACGCCCGGTGGGACCCATTTTGGGTTTTTCTTTATTTCTTGCTTGCTTTCATTATAGGGAGCATATTTGCTGTTTTCTTCTTCTAAAAATATTCACGAGGTATTTTTTTTATTTTGTAAAGGAACTTGCTTTGTTTTTGCGTCTTGCATTAGTGAAAGCCATCTCTTTTGCTTCATCAAATATAATTTTCGATTTGGGTTTTAAAACACATGCATTGCATTCCTGCCTGTTGTTTTTCAATTCTAGCGAACATAGATTAAGTAACAGGTCGTACACGTGGGGGTGATATCCACGGTATTGACAGGAAAATTAACCTTAGTTTCACTGCACAACACATACCGAATCACTTCACAATTAACACAACAGCTCAAACATCCCCCTTTTCCGCGGTATTCCTCCGCCCGATTGAGGTAGCCTTATAAGCCAAAACAAACTTGACATTTCCCCTAGGTCTTGTTGTTTAGGATTGTGACATCATCTTACATCTAAAGGCATAAGCCCACGATAACTAAAATTAACCCTAGGGTTAGTCTCTAGATTTGCGTGTGCCTCTTGCTTGTTTTCAAATCCTGTTTTCTCTGTCATACTTTGTCTTCTGTGATCAATAAATTGATAAATATACTCAATGTTGCTAAAAATCAAATTAGCATCCCTTTGTATCTTCTTATCCTAGATTTTTGACACCGGCCTCGGTTAAGAGACCGACGTCATTTTCCCTGTGACCGACACCGGTTAGTAAACCGATATCGGTTACTGTCTCCATCAGCCCCTGACAAACCAGCAACTTGCCAAATTCATCATTTTGAGGTTGTTTTTGTTCTTGATAGATTGAAACTTTACTGTGAACTGCTGTCCATGGTTGTTATCACTCGAAAGCAAGCCGCCACCATGGTTTCACACGCTTGCTCTGTTTCTTTGCCTGAATCACCCCCTTCACCTTCTGTGGGGAATCCTACTGATACCAGTGAGGTTCCTAAAATTCCGGTGGGAGATAAGGACTTTGCCAAGTTTCTGGATGCTAATTCTAGCGCTGTACAATACTATTTGTCTCATACTCATGACCGTACACCTGATGGTCAGCTCCTTGTAGGTATGCCTATCAGTATAGCTGCTCATTTGGCTCCCACTCCGCCTGGTAATACTGCCTTGCTTCCTGCATCTCTAGCCCCGTCTCCCAATCTGACAGCTGCAGAGGTTCATACCACCCCGATTAGCTTTCCTTTTGCTGATCTTGGACCCCACGTATCGTTACCACCAACTGCCCCTACCTCATCTCTTTTGCAGACTGCTCCATTCATGACTTGCTCTCTGCCACCTATCCACACGAGCTTTCCTTCTCAAGCTCTGCCTACCTTTTCATTCCCATACATGTATCCAGTAACCTCAACACCTTATATGGGACATCCCTATTCTGGTGCACCATCATCTCATCCAACCACTGATTTCATCAAACAAATGATGGATAAATGCAAAATCTGGAGGCTTCGGGTTTCGGGAAGTCGTAGCGCCTTGACATACGAACAAGTTTGTCGGGAGCCCATTCACCCCTTCTGTCCCCCCTTCATTCATATCCTCCTCAATGGGAGTTGCCGAAATTTGCTCGTTTTAATAGTAAGGAGGATCCTCAACAACACTTGCGATCATTTAGACATGCTTGTTATTTGATTGCCCATAATGACGCCTTGTTACTCCGCACCTTCCTATGTCCTTATCAGGACCCGCCTTGGAGTGGTACAGTGCTTTAACCCAGCACTCGATCTTCTCTTTTAACCAACTAGCCCAATCTTTCTTGGATCATTTCTCCATTAACATTGCTAAGAAAGTATCTATCACCGACCTTTATGCCATCCGACAATTCGAAGACGAATCTAATCCATATATTTGTGGGACGATGGCGCGCCTTATCAACCAACTTACGTATGCCTTGCCTCAAACCGAACTTATCGAACTCTTTACGCGGGCCTGCGCTAAGCACATCTCCCCTACCCTCCAAATTCAAACTTTCCGCGTACATTCGACGAGGCCTTTACTATGGCTCGAAATTAGAAATTCGAGCCTTAGAGAAGAGAAATTGCGGTTGCGTAACAAAAAAACCCCACTTTCCGAACTCCTGATTCTACCAATAAGCCAAATACCACCACTCCTCACGCGTCCACTTCTTCTAAATCAAAAGGAGCTGTCCACGCGGTGATGGTCAAATCCAACCACCGTCCAATACTCCACCAAAAACCACCTTATAAATACAAAGCCGAGCCCATCAACTTACACTCCCTTGGGAGAGAAACCTATGGTGTGATATTGGAGAAATTGCTCAAAGCTGGGGCTATCACCTTGCCCCTGTTAAACCTCACTCTGGGTTTGACTCCACCCGCGCAATACCTTCCTGGTACAAAGAAAATGACTTTTGTAACTTTCACCGCGTAAAAGGACATAGTCATGAAAACTGCAAGATGTTGAAAAAACATAGTGCAGGAAATGGTTGACGCAGGGGATATAACCCTCGATAAATCCTAACGCCCCTGCTAACCGAAATCTGAAAATTTTCAACAAGCCATTCCCGAATCACTCGTCCAACAGTAACGTAAACCAGGATATCTTAGCCGAGGAGAGTGTTTCATGAGATCCATGCAGTCTTCGATTCTCAGCCAAAAGCCTCTATTGAAAAATTTTGAATCAAGCCTCTCCACCAACACAGGAGCCCGAACCTCCTTTACCACCATCAAGCCAAAGCGAAATCATTCCTTTACCCATAGAAGAGTTAACTGCCCAGGCTTCTCTTCCATCGAATGAGTCTTCTTACACCACATCCCTACAAGACTGTGAGCGGATGTTATCTAATTTATCTATTTCCCAAACGTCCCCTTCTACCACTCTTGCTGCTACACAAGAGGAAGGCTCACCACTCCTTTTGACATCCTTAGACGAGAAATCTCTTACACTGACATCACTAAATTCTTTAGCCATGACAGACCCTCTCCAACATGCCCTTCTGCCTATTAGTCCCTCATCACCTAAATCTTTTCAACGACCAGTCGACCTCTTAACATCTATGGATACAGTGCCTCATCTACCCCCTGTATCACTCCCACAGTGGATTGGAATCACAACCCACCTTTCTTCCATACCAAAGTTCATATTCACACGTGAGGACTGTCATTCTGCAGAAGATAGACAGGCCCTATGGGAACGTTTGAGCAGGCCATGTTCTACTCAAATGCAAATGACCAATCCCGATGCCTCCACCATATACCCAAAGTGCCTACAAAAGCTTAAAATGCCCATGTTCTCACCTTCACCCCCCTCACCTCTACTGAATGCCCCTTCCACTTCTATTAACTTAGCCAAATCTTCCCCTACGCTTAGGACCTCACCAATGCCCAGTGTAACACACCCGCCTAAGCGGCTCGATTTATCCAAAAACAAACCCGCCCCGCCACCTAGAAGACGAAACTGCAATCCATGCCTCCATCACAATTAAAACCCTCATCGTCACACCCACCTTCCATATTGGGACTTGATCCCTCCACCTTGCACCAATATATCATACCTCCTACGTTTTCTTCAAAACGATCTACGCCTTCTACACCTATACAGAGATCAAAGGGTATCACAACATCGTTACCCCGCGTATCCGGTCCACCTATCAACCCTAAACCAATCCCATTATCAAAGGATTTATTTTCTGTCACTCCCCTTTCTCAGTGGTTGTTTCCCGCTACCACGCCATCTGTAGCCTCATCATCTAACCACCCGAACGTCACTTCTATGTCAAAGAAACCACGTTTAGTGAAAAACCCGTGTCAGCACCCCTCGGCTAAACCACCACCCGTGTACAAACCAACCACACCCAAACATTACCAAAACCCACACAACCAACACCCTCATCCAATTTTGACCCCCTCAAAGGATCTTACGCCAAAATCCTTGCTATGTTGGTGGAGAATGCGACCATTTCCCTACCCCCACTTAGACCTTATGACCCGTCTAAACCTCGACCTATGCAGGCTACGATGAGTCTAAAATCTGTGCCTATCATCGCACACCAGGACATGATGTGGAGGGGTGTAAAGCTTTAAAAACCATCCTTCGTCAGTCACCTCTCCCGGATAGAAAGATTAAGAAAGACAACTTACGAAGGGAGAGACCTCTAGCGTTCCATTCCCTCTACTATATCATCTATCCTTGCCTCACCAAGATCTATCATTATTACAACCCCACCTCTTGAAGACAATGAATTATCCCAACCATCTTCCTCATCTCAGATATACGAGATTGATATGATTAGTGTTGCTACTCGAGGACAGAAAAACAATGGGAAAGCGAAAGAAAACACACCTGCGACATCTCTTTCTCCTTCAACCATCCCGATTACACCACCACCTAAAGTGGTTATTCGAAGACCCACCTATCCCATCTCTAATGGAGTCGCCCACCGAACTATGATCAAACAGCTTCATCAATCGCCCGTAAAAATGACACTATATGATTTCATTCAGACTTCTGAATCTCATCGACAAGCTCTCATTGAAATTCTTCAAGGGATCAGAGGTCTTACCCAATGAAACCTTGCCCGTCGCCTCCATTCTAACGGCCAATCACGTTGCCTCTCTCACCAAACAATCCATCTCCCCCACCACTTCTGTCTCAAAACAACAAGCCGCTGCAGTCAGTTTCTCGGACGATGAAATTATTGACTTTGGTGCAGAAGACCCTGACCCTGCCCTTTTCATCTCAGCTTATGTCTGAGATATCCGGGTACGTCGTGTTATGATTGACGTAGGTGCGCAAGCCTAAACATCATCTCTTCAAAAGCCTTCCAACAAATGAACATCCCTTCTAGTTGCATGTGTGCCAACCCCATCATGTTACGGTCATTCAATGACGCTATTACCTCTACCTTAGGCACCGTGATCCTCAACATTCACGTAGGCCCGCGTACTTTACCCGAACTCTTCTATGTCCTTGAAGGAGAGTTCCAATATAACATATTGCTAGGTCGTCCTTGGATTCGGGCCATGGGATGCGTTCCCTCAACATTACATCGATGCATAAAATTTGAGTACGAGGGGAAGTCCTACACTGTAAAAGATGATCCTCCTCCCTTCAAAACTTGCAATATGTTATACTGCCCAAACGATGTGCTTATACCAATTAAGAAACCCATACATTCAACCCAACCATCCTCTTCAAATGTACCTCAACCATCCACCTCAACTGCACCTATGCCTTCAACTAATGAAACCACCGTCGCACAAACCACTTCTCTTCCCGCAGCTAACATCCCAACCTCCGACCCCTTAGTAGATGTTTTTCATCGCCTCACGCTGGGGGAGTACCACCTATATAACATTAGTTCTTTCCCTACCCCGCAGGAGTACGGACAATTAAATGCACATCCCACCTACGACTGTCACATGGGGGAAGTAATCTCTTACAGACCACCCCATTGTCGCACTAACCTAACATATGGGGGTGTTGACGCATCTTCCATTACGCCCTGAACCTCCTCTTGGGGTGGTTCCCTTCCAATCCGATTTTCAATATTTGACAAATCGTCATTTTGCTCTCACCTTCTTGACTCGATGTGCTTGGAAAGGCTTTGGTTTTGGTCTTTATGAACAAGGCCGACATACGCTCATCCCCATCACCACACGCAAACATAATGATCGTAGTGGTCTCGGTTTTTCCTGAAACGCCTACACAGGAGACACCTCCTATCAGCTGTATCCTGGACGAAGAAGACGTTGCCCCCACCGAACCATCATCACCCACTTTGCCATCATCACCCACAGAATCGATGGACCCCTGAATCCATCCCTCCTAACTTTTTTTTTTTCATAAATAACTATCTTCTTAGGTCCTCTCACTTATCAACGCGATAATGAAGACCCATCTTCTCATTCCCCTTCTATATCCAGACATGATCGAAGAAGATTCACCTTCGATTAATGTTGTTGAGTGCCAGGATGACGACTCCATCCTCACTTACCTTGGGGCGGACGACTCCTATCTTCAACGCGCCTTACAATCTGAAACTCAAACCATGCTGAACGAATCTACTATATAAATCAACATCCACACGGAGGAAGATTCTCACATAGTAAAAATCGGACAATCCCTTAACACATCAGAACAAGCCACCTTTACTACCTTTCTCCGTACCCGCAACCAAGCTTTTGCTTGGTCCTACGCTGACATTGCGAGGAATTAATCCTACCATTGCCGTCCATAACATCACCCTAAACCCCAATTCCAAACTAGTCAAACAGAAGTTGAGAAAAATGCATCCACGCATTGCTCCTCTTGGTCAAAGAGGAGCTCCAACAACTCCTTTCTGTTTCCTTCATTCTTGCCTATTGACTATCCTCAATGGATTTCTAACATCGTACCTATCACTAAAGCGACGGGGGGACTGCGGATATGCACGGATTTCCAAGATCTTAACCTCGCTTGCCCCAAGGATGACTTCCCCCTCCCAAGTATTGATCAACTTGTTGATCTAACTGCGGGCCATGAAATGCTTTCTCTCATGGATGGATTTTCAGGATACAATCAAATTTTGGTTGCCCCTTCCGATCAACACAAAACCGCCTTCATAACTCCTTAGGGAACCTTCTGTTATCGTGTCATGCCGTTTGGCCTTAAGAATGCTAGTGCAACCTATCAGCGGGCTATGACCTACATTTTTCATGACATTATGCACACTATCCTTAAAGACTATGTCGACGATCTTCTTGGCAAGTCTAAACATCATAGTGAACATCTCGATGTTTTAACCATTATTTTTGATCGCCTGTTGCAATATTCTGTTCGTCTTCAACCGAAGAAATTTGTCTTTGGTGTCCTTTCGGGGAAACTTCTTGGCTTTATCGTCTCTTTGCGCGGCATTGAGGTCGATCCATCTAAAGTAAAATCTATCCTAGAAATGCCCCCACCCAAAAACCTCAAACAATTACGTAGTTTGCAGGGTAAACTTCAATCCATCCGGCATTTCATCTCCCAACTCTCGGATCGGTGTCACCCTTTTCATCACCTTCGTAAAAAGGACATTGCCTTTCAATGGAGTGAGGAGTGTCACCAAGCCTTCGAAGCTCTAAAAACTGTATCTCTTGCAGCCACCCGTGCTTATCCCACCCCAGGACGACTGCCCTTTCTACCTTTATCTTTCCGCCACTGACCATGCTATAGGAGCTATGCTCGCACATCAAGACTCTGAGCACGCGCGAGAGCAGGCCATTTATTATATAAGTCATACCCTCGTGGATTACGAGACTAGGTATACACATGTAAAAAAATTGTGCCTAGCCCTATCATTCGTAGCCACCAAACTCCGACATTACCTCCTGAATCACAAAACTTTCGTCATCACCAACACGGACCCCATTCATTATATGTACGCCAAAACACACCTAAACCAACGCATCGCCAGATGGCTCATGCTCCTCGCCGACCTCGACCTTGAGTTTATCCACCAGAAATCAATCAAAGGACAAACCATCGCAGACCAACTTGCGGAAGCCCCTTACTTGGGGAACAATTTACCAATTTTACCTTCCCCGACGAACTCATCGCCACTCTTTCACTCGGAAAAGAGTCATATCAAATGACCCTCTTCTTCGATGGATCTAAATGCCACCGCGGCGGAGGAGCCGGCGTTGTTCTCATTCCTCTCGACGCTGAGCCTATGCCTCTTTCATTCCGACTCGATTTCCCTTGCACTAATAATACAGCGGAATACGAGGCCCTTGTTCTGGGTCTCCAAGTTGCGATACACTTAGGCATTAAATCTATCAACATTTTTGGTGACTCTCAATTGGTAGTCAATCAAGTTATGGGCATCTACCAATGTAAAAATGAGGAACTTCAGAAGTACAAACACCACGTGGAGTCACTTCTAGCCTTATTTACTCACTATTCTATCCAAACCATCCCCGCTCCACTAACAAATTTGCGGATACTATGGCTTGCTTAGCCTCGCAGATTCCCGCCGCACCAACTGACTCTGAATTATTCGTTGTGGTCCAGCAACTTTTTGCACCATCCTATTCAACCCCGGTAGTTTGCATGATAAATACTGTGTCTACTAGTTCGCAGGATACCTGGTACCACCAATTTCACGACTACCTTACAATCTCTGTTCTCCCACCTGACCTTACTAGTAACGGCAAACGTGCTTTTCTTAAAAGTGTTTCTCGTTATGTTGTCATGGGGGGACTCCTCTATAAACGTGGCTTTGATGGCATCCTCCTTCGCTGTCTCACTCGGCGCGGAGGCCACTCATACCATCCAACAAGTTCATGATGGAATTTGTGGTGGACATTTTAGTGGCCTTGCCGTGGCTAAACGAATCCTTCGCCTAGGTTATTATTGGCCTACTCTCAATAACGACAGCTATGAATATGTTAAGTGTTGTGTCATGTGTCAACAACATGCCAACCTTCAACATACTCCTAGCCATCCGCTATAGGTCGCCCGAGATCTTTGGCCTTTCTCACAATGGGGTTTAGACCTTATTGGCGAGATTCACCCGACCTCTTCACAACGTCACCGCTGGATAATCACAGCAACCGAATATTACACAAAATGGGTGGAGGCCATTCCACTCATTTCAATCAAAAAAGAAAAAATTGTCGAATTCATTAACCATCACATTATCTGTCGTTTTGGTATTCCTCATCGCCTAATAACAGATAATGGTAAATCTTTCAAAACAAGTTGTTGCAAGACCTTTGTAAGACAACTTTGGCATCAAACTTAGCTTCTCATCACCTTACTATCCACAAGCCAATGGACAAGCTGAATCCTCTAATAAAACACTAACCAAAATCCTCATGAAAGTTGTCAATGAATCTAGAAAGAAATTGGCACGATCACATTCCCTTTGCCCTTTGGGCTTATCGTACTAGCATTCGTACCTCTACTAATGCCACACCTTTTTCTTTGGTGTATGGTGCCGAGGCTGTCTTGCCTCTCGAAATACAAATACCCTCCCTCCGAATATCCCTTCAAGATATTCTCACCAATGATGATTTCCGCCAAGAACGGTTAGCCCAGTTAGAGCTTCTTGACGAACGTCGTCTTACAGCTCTCGATCACCTTCAAATCTATCAAAAACGCATCAAACGTGCTTATGATAAGCGACTTCATGAGCGTACTTTTAAGGTTGGTGATCTTTTCCTCAAAGAGAATCAACATGTCACCAAATTAGAAAAGAGAAAACGTGGAAAATTTGCTCCCAATTGGATTGGGCCTTATATAATCACTCACACTTATGGATCAGGCACTTATCGTTTAGCTTCGATTAATGGTAAACCTGAGCCTGAACCCCTTAATGCCTTGCATCTTCGACCATTCTACTGTTGAAATTAGTGTTATATCACTTCTTATCCGCCTACTGCTCGTCCCTTGAGCTCACATACCACCACATGCACTTCATTTCCTACCCCCCATAATACAATCAAGCTCACATAGTTTGATCCTCACCTCACCTTAGCAATACCTTCCCTTTTTTTAGTCTAGTCCATGACTTTAAAGTATTAAAATAAGCCATATTTTTATGGGATTTTCTTGAGTCAAACTTCCTATTAAACTAGATGCTTCACGCCGAATGAACATCTAGTCATCTAAATTAAATATAGACTGCTCCCTTGAAGGACAGCTATATGCCGAACTGTTGTTGCTATTATATATAGACTGCTCCCCCGAAGGACAGCTATGCACTCAAATACATCTGCTTCTATAAATAGACTGCTCCCTTGAAGGACAGCTATACACAGTTAGCCCTTATCAGAAGCTTCTCACATTGATCAGCTTTGTGAAGACCTCAAGAAATAATATAATCAATATCCCTTGTAGACTTCCCGCATCGATCAGTCTATATTCAGTAAAATAAAAGTCTCATTCAAAAGAACTTTTGAGTCATGGACTTGTCTATTTAGGGTAGGTTCTCTCTCGTCAAAACAATCACTTTATAACAAGTTCTCCGTACCTCAGCTATACCATCCACCTCATCTCGCCATTTGCTTAAACTCAAGGGACGTAATGTACACCTGATATGTTGTGATCGTACAACTCTTTTCACCTATTGACTTCTCGACTATGCACGGGACTTTGGGCTTCAAGCTTGCTCTATGTTGTGTGGTTTGTTTAGCTCGTTTCATCTACGGAACACCCTTTCCTCTTTGACTCACATCTAGGATTGCGTGTTGATCTTAATCAGGACATGGTTCCTTACCGCATACCTGACCATTACCAATAACATCACCCTACTAATAGCAACATTTGTACCACCCAACCAAATTGCCTAACCATACCTAAAAATACCTGAATTCACCTCTCCCTGATCCTAAGGGAGAACTACATCGGTCTGAGGCCCCTCCTTGCTTTGTGCAATGGGCTATGTAGGCAGCACTTCGGAGACATGGGGTCTCCCAAGGTTAGCTCGACCATCCCTACCATAACATATCATGTGTGGAAAATAGAAATATGACTTATCACATTCCTCTTTATCGAAACACCAAAAATCACAACACAAAAATTCTTCTTATTATTATAACTCAAACCAACATACATAGCTCGTTTTATTTAGATGTTAAAACAACTACATCTTCTCTATCATCGACACGCAGGTCGGCATCTTTATTTTTATATCTAGATAAATATTTATTTTAGACCTTCACGTCTCACCCTGAACTAGGTGATGATCGTGCTCGTCGACCCCTCTCGCCAGGCCTCTCAGTCCTCAAAGGCACCACGGCTATCGGCACCGCCCACTGATCTTCCAATCTCTCCTGTAACATATGAATACGCCCTCTCGCATGGAGGAATCCAGCCTCTAGTCGCTCCGCTCGTGACTCTGCAACCACTAACAATCTTCTTGCCTCATTCACCTGCGTTTGAAGCTGCTGAACTAAACTCTGTAGACGATCTCTCTCTGCTGTAACCACAGCTATGTCAGGATGATCACGTATACCTCGCAGCTCCGCTACCCACCATAATCTGTAGGCCTCTGTCATTCCTGCATCCATTACCCCGCGATCGGCTGCTATTTCCTCTGGCCCTTCTGGAGGTGTTGGCCGAGGAGGTGAGAATGCTGCCTCGGCATCTATCCTCATATATGGTCTATAAGCCTGGGGTATATCCTACACAAATCCAAATTTTCGCCGCACAACGATCTAAAGGAATCCTCTCATATTCACCCGGCCTATGCCCTGCGATCCACCTCAGTCGTCTCTACACCCCTCAACTCCTCAGCTATATTCTCCGTTACCATATAATTCCCGTACGGCCTCCAACGGATATCCGCAATCGTCACCCCCTCCCAAGCTCTTCCGGTAATGTTCAATCTCACCCGTCGTGGCCTGGGATCTTGCCTCTTGTTCAGTCTGGACCCATCGTCTGAATCCTAACCTCTGAACTCCGGTCTCTCCTGACTGGATGGGTCGGCCTATGGGTCGCACACAAACAATGTGCTCATAGGCCCAACAATGTAATAAAAATGAACAATCGAGTGTTGCCCTGTGACCCTGTCTACAAGCCCATAAACCCCTGTATAGTTCCGCCAAATATGCAGGTGCCCATGCAAAAGTCACGTTCCTTTCCACCATTTCCCAAATAAAACACATCAATGCTTTTGGAAATCTTCCTCCATCCGCCCTCGGTAACGCGTAATACCCTACCGCTATCATTAATATCACGGCCAATCTCGTCTCCTCAGGGTATGCTGCATACATTATACCATATGTGAATGACAAACCTCGCTGTGTTAGGTCTCGTGCATATGGCCCAAATACTTCTGTTATTGCTGCCCGCCCCGCGTTAGGTAATGCCTGATACACTGGTTTTCCTGTAATTGGGAGTCTCAAAATACGGAACACATCCTCCAATGTTACTGTCATTTCACCTGTTGGCAGATAGAAGGTATTTTTCTCAGGATTCCATCTTTCAATAAACGCCTGCAACATAGCCTGGTTCCGTGCAATTCGTGAATAATAGCAGATTCCACTTAACCCCAAACGATTTATCAATGTCCATTCAGTTGGTGTTACATCCGCTCGGATTCGTGACAGCAGCGCCGGTACACTATCATTCATCCTTATCCCTGTCTCTGCCTGCATACGTTACAAAAACAAATAACCGTTCAATAAATCAAACCACCACGGGTTTTTTCTCACATTCTGGAAATCCTTACAGTAACCGGTATCGGTTATAAATAACCGGTACCGGTTTAGTAACCGATATCGGTTATCCCTAACCGGTATCGGTCACTGTCAATAACATACATCTTGCCTAAAAACAACCACCTACGACAATAAATTGATCGTTTATTCCTTTCTGTATACACTGACATACCCAAAACCCCCAATTACCTACCCCATACCACTCACCTCATCCATAACCCTGGCTATCATGTTTCCTTTCTCATCTCTACATACTTATTCTACCCCAGCCTATTCCCAAAACATGCAGTAGCCAAATCACAAACAAAATGTTACCTCTTGGGTTGCAGCAGCTTGAGGAGGCCCTTGTCTTCCCTTTTGTCCCTGCCTGCTGGATGCTTCTCCTCGTTCTGCCATGATCACCACCCGTTTCAACTTTGTCTTCCTGCCTGCTGAATCTCAGATCACATTCACTTTCCTTGTCTCTTTTTCTCCTTATCACTCAAATCTCCCATGCAAATACTTGTCTCAGTCGTCAAAAAGCGTCGCGTTCGCGTATTTAACCTCTTGCATGGCTCTAAAATTAAAACTTAAGTTGCCACCCTAGCTTTTCTATTTTTAGAAAAGCTCATACCTAAATAACCGGTACCGGTTGCTTAACCGACATCGGTCGATTAGGTACCGACATCGGTTCCCTGACCGATGTCGGTTACACACCTGCCTTTTCTCAACCATGTTCCTTTCTTCATTTTCTACCTCATTTTTGTCGCGCCCGCCTCTTTTCCTGCATAACAACACCATTTACTCACATTATTTCATCTACCACGCACATCATTAACATCCTTTATTTTAAAACACATAAGCCATCAAACTACAGCTATCAAGACACTATCAATAAATACATCATTTGGATCCATTATATCAGTCACATGTACACCAATGTCACAAAACCAACAATTCATCACATAACATATCATCCATATATACGTACCAAAACAAGAACATCAACATCATCCATCTATCAACATGTCAATTAAAATACATTCTATATCGTAAACCATCAACAAAATATTTACAAACATTTTGAACACAACATGTGGATCAAAGTGTCATCTATATATATATATATACAAGTGTCAAATATACAATGTGCCCTGCATCGGGGCCTCTGTGATCTCATCATATACCAAAGCCGGCACGCAAGCCGCAATACCTATCAAAAATCTCGACTCGGCTCGTAGACCGGTCCCTCGTATCAAAAATATACTCGGCACGCAGGCCGGTATCAAATGTACAACCTATACTCGGTTCGCAGGCCGGTATAAATGTAATATACTCGGTTCGCAGGCCGGTATGAATGAATACAATGAATCAATACATGACGGCACGCAGGCCTCTATCAATACAACCGGTTCGCAGACCGGTGCCCATGTCCCTATACAAAACTAGGTGGAGATCAGTCAGCTCTCCCCACCACCCTCCGCACCTCTCCCTGCCGGACCCTGTGGAGCCTCTCGCCTCCTACCTATCACGGACACACCGGCCGTAGCTGCGCCTCCCTGAGATCTCTGGCTGTGGGAGGTCTCTGCCCTATGGGCTGCATAAGGCTGATACTCGACTCCGGTACCATCAAGAATATCCTGATAATACCAGGCCTCTGCTCTAACCTCCATATACCTCTCCCGTGCCACCGTCAGTACTGGGGCTGGTCCCCGGGCTCCTACTACCAATACCCCCTGCGCTGGTTGGGCCTGTGGTCGCAATGGTGCCTGTACCTGTGCTACTGCTGGTACCTGTACCTGCACCTGTGGCTGTGCTGCCACTGGTGGTGCTGCCTGTACCCCTGCACCTGTGGCTGTGCCACTGGTGGTGGTGCTGCCTGTACCTGTAACTGTGCCTGTGCCTGAGCCTGGGCTAGCTGCCCCTGTAATATACCTATCTGTGCCTGTGCAGCAGCTAGCTGCCCCTGTAAGAGCTGCACCTGACCCCTGAGCTGATCTCTCTCTGCCGTGTCACTACAGCCAAGTCTGGCTGTGCAGGCGGTGCTACCCTGGCTGCTCTCTGACCAGCCCACCACACCCTGTATGCTCCCGTGCACCCAACATCATCTACGGTATCATCTGCTGGCCTCTCAGCAACCCAATCTGGATCCCAGGGCTGTGGCGCAGGCAATGGGGCCTCTACATCATCCCTCCTATACTGAGGGAAGGAAGGTGGCTCATCCTGTCGCAGCCCCATCTGCCTACGTACCCTCTCTAGGGGTATCCTCTCGTACTCCCCTGGTCTCCGTCCTGCTATCCAGAATGTGTACTGGATTAGGCGCAACTGTAAACGGGCTCCTCTGCCAGGGTGGTGACCTCTGTAGGGTCTCCATACAATGTCTACTGCTGTCAGGCCCTCTAACAAATGTCTATAATATGTCACATCTCGACCTGCAACAACTGCTCGTGGCTGACCCACGACCCCCAACCATCTCTGAAAGCCATATCTGTATATGACCTGTGGCCCTGGCTGCTGGGGTAGACCTACTGGCCTGATGCATACGATATGCTCGTATGCCCAACAATGCAACAAAAAGGTAGAACAAATACCGAATCGCCTCCTCCGGCGATAGCCCCATAGCTCCCTGAATAATTGCACCAGATATACTGGTGCCCATGCGAAACAGGTGTGCTCCTCCACCATCTCATGCAGTACTCCCATCAGTGCCCGTGGAAAGCGGCCTCCCTCTGAGTCTGGGAGGGCAAAGCAGGTGATCCCTATCATCATCAGCACAGCGAGCCGTGTCTCATGTCTGTGCGCACGGTACATGTCACCATATCCAATGCTCGCGCTATGATAGGTAAGAAGCGCGGCTGCATCACCAAAAATCTGCAGTATGCTGTCCATGGCAGTCTCTGAATCTACCTGGAAGACTGCCTCTCCCTCGATAGGTAACCGAAGGATGCGATACACATCCTCCAATGTGACGGTCATCTCCCCAGTCGGGAGATGGAACACATTGGTCGCCGGATCCCATCTCTCGATGAGGGCGACCATCAGGCTGTGATCTCTCTCTATCGCACGGTACCTCTGGACTCCACCGAGTCCCACCTCGCGCATGATGGCCCAATGAGCCGCAGATATGTGTGGTCGCATCCGTACCAATAGCGGGGGCATCCTATCCCGCATCGTCAACTGCTGACGTGCCTGCAAAATCAACCCACATCCTTAGCACTACTCTTTATCACAACATCTATTTTACTCTCTAAACCCCCTTTTCTCCCCCCGACCCCCTGACTCTCTATCACCCCCCTCTAGCAGCTTATCACCCACATCCAACCACCCAAAAACCTAACCCACCCGAAACCCCTACAAGCCCTAAACACACAACCCACCCCACCAAAATCCCACCCAAACCCCCACACCTAACCCACCCGAAACCTACAACCCCCAATCCTACCCCAAACCCTACTCACCAAAACAACCAACCCAACCTAACCCCACACCTAACCCTTCTCAACCCCTACAAACCCAAAACAACCACTCAACCCACCCAAAAAACCTCAACCCTAAACCCCCTACCCTACCCTACCCCCAACCCACCCAAAACCCAAACCCTAAACACACAACCCACCCCACCAAAATCCCACCCAAACCCCTAACCCACCCGAAACCTACAACCCCCAATCCTACCCCAAACCCTACTCACCAAAAATTCCTAAATCCACCCACCCAACATAATAAAACCAAATCACCAAATTAAAGAGTTTCGAATCTACCCGAACCCTCAACCCCTTCACCCAACACACAACCCACCCAAAACCTACAACCCTAAACCCCTTCACCCAACACACAACCCACAACAACCCACAACCCCCAACCCACCTATTTGGCCCGACCCAAGGCCTCAACCTACCTACCAATATCGCCTCTATCCACCTTTGGCCCGACCCAAGGCCTCAACCTACCTATTTGGCCCGACCCAAGGACTCAACCTACCTATTTGGCCCGACCCAAGGCCTCAACCTACCTATTTGGCCCGACCCAAGGCCTCAACCTACCTATTTGGCCCGACCCAAGGCCTCAAACTACCTATTCGGCCTGACCCAAGGCCTCAACCTACCTATTTGGCCTGACCCAAGGCCTCGCCCTACCTATTTGGCCCGACCCAAGGCCTCAACCTACCTATTTGGCCCGACCTAAGGCCTCAACCTACCTATTTGGCCCGACCGAGGGCCTCAACCTATGTATTTGGCCCGACCCAAGGCCGCAACCCAACAACTTGGCCCGACCCACGGCCGTACCACCTCGACCAATACCTTACCCAACATCAACAACATACACTTTTATCCACCCATCATGTCATTTTTTGTTCAAATCGAGCTCACTTGTTTGTGCTTTAGCATGATTAGGGTCCTTGACTTGATCTGTCGACCAACTTTGCCTAAACTTAGACCGTGACGTTTATCTCAACCAAACCAACCATTTGGTACTGTCGAACATGCCTAAACGTTCCTGTACCTTACCTGTTATATACCCTGGGGCTACTTCCTATGCCTTGGATACCAGGATTATATCACCTTTGTTTGGATAAACTATCAACCTTTGCCTATGCATTGCTGGTTTACTCGTCAAATCATGTACCCTAGTCGCACTATTGCATTTCACCATGCGTCTCCTCTCTTGGACCTACCCCACCCTCTCACCATTATCTCTACACCATTTACCATTTATCAACCCTATCCCTAATTTCACGATACCTCAATCTGTGATAGATTTGAGGGGGATTTCCTATACCCTTAACAGGAAACCACTTCATATTATTGTCCGTGTAGCTTTACCAAACAAGCCACACGACAATAAGGGGCTAATGTAGACACCAAATTTGTGTCTTACGACCCCTTGTGACCCGCACCTCATCTCGAAACCTAACATCATCACCTAAACCTTACACAATGATTTATTAATTACTTTGTAATTGATAAATCAACATCACCTCACCTGCCACCTCATTTTTCCACCTCATCATGACCTAGCCCTAACCCTAAACTAACCTAATTAAGACCTATGACTTGGTCTAGACTCACATCCATAACTAAGGCCTCCTTACTCGCACCCAAAACCGACCTTCTAGCCACTTGCCCAAGCCCGCAACTGATCTCTCGGAAGAAAAACGGGGAAGGTGGGCTATTTTACTAAAAATAGCCTACTGTTTCCTTAACCGATGCCGGTTCCTACTCGACCACCGTCGGTTACGTAACCGCCATCGGTTCCCTGTAAATGGGCTCCCCGAACCAAAATCAAAGGTCGAATGATTTTGGAATTAAACGGAGATCATTGGGAGCAAAAACGGAGTCCAGACCTTCACTTGATCGAGCAGAGACCAGGGAAGAAACCAGAAGAGCTTGTAGCAAAGGGGATCAACTTGTATCTTCACCAAAACCAGTAAGTTTTGTCTTGCATGTTCTCTGTTATAACATTTCTTAAGCTCTTTGAATCACAGCCCTCCTAAATCCAGTTCTGAACCCAATACCCAAAGTTTTATTACATCTAACTGCCATTCTTTTTCCCCTCATCATCTCATTTCCTAAGATCATCCATAATCCAGTCTTACGAATACCATAGCCACCCAGAAATACAAACACACCTACCAAAACCACCAACCTATAGCTCCTAGACCCAACCGGCATCGGTTACCACAAACCGGTATCGGTTACCCCAACCATAACCAGAAGACCAGCCTCCTTTCACCCGTTTCAAACCAAATAATCTAATTGATATTGTGCAGTCTTTTGTGTTAATTCATATTAGCAAGGGAACTGACCACCTTCGAAAGGAAGTTTTATATTTCCTGGGCCCAAGGCAGTTTCCTCATTTATTGTTTAATCAAATCTTGTGGTCTTGTGTTCTTATTTGTAGGTAGTCCTTCCAAGACAAAAAGGAGTGCTTCACAGTCGATCTGATCTTTCTCTACGGTACGCGCACACCATCCCAACATTTTACAGGTATTCCTCCTAGCCCTAATCTCATCTATTTCTAAAAGGAATGAAAGGATAGAAGCACCTCTATTCTAAGAATGGAAACATTCTGTGTGAAAAAACGCCTATATTTCCTTTGTGTATCTACACAAGTCATCCTGCATACAAAAAGTATAAATATAATGGATTTTTTTTGTGTTTCTCATAATAAATTATGTATAGGTATAATTACTTATAAGGTGTGTGAACTTTGGTTGTCACACCAATGCTTACTGTTGAAAAGCCTAAATCCAGAATACTCAATCAAGGCCACTTGAATGAATCGGGTGAGTAAATCCTGATTGCTTCTTCCTGGATTTTCCCATGCTTAAAAAGAATTGTAATTTTTTGAGTGATGTTGCCATGTATTTTCAATGAAGTGCAATAGCTGTTGGTTATTTTAATTACCCAAGCAACCCATGAAAAAAATATAGCTAGAAGTGGATTTCACTTGTCATAATATGGACCTAAATGCAATCTGAATATATACCCAGCCAACTGATAGATCCCCTAAAACCTTAGTGTGGCCAAAGTGGGAAGTGCCATGTAAATAGCACAAAAACTTTTTAAGTAGCCTACCAGTGACTTTATATGAGGAGAATTTTCTAAGATAATCCGAGATACAAGCCCTGGGTTACCACGCAATGAATGATTAGGGTGAGTATTTAATTTACACCAAATAAACCCAACTTTATACAATGCAGGATCACAAACTTTACACAATAAAAAAAATGAGTGCACAAAAGATATGGCATGACAACATGGGGAATATTTTGTGTAATAGAATACGATAGAAATATTTTTGAAGGGGGATGAAAGGTAGTAGTTACAAGAAAATATGACGAAGACATGGGATTCTTGCAAATAGGGGATTGCGCGTAAGATAAAACAAAGCTATGGTGCATGATTTTAATCTTCCTTGAGAAAGGAGAAGGGGTTACTTGATTTTTCTTATGAAATTAGGGGCACATTGTGAACATAAAAATAAAATTGTCTTGTTGAGTGATTTTTATTAAAACCTTATGGATTGCATGACACTTTACAATAGTAGTGGTAAAAGATAACAAAACTAGCTAGATAGAAGTACATAGGTGCATGTTGGTCTGTACTCATAAAAAGCTAGAGGAAATATTTTTTAATGTGGGAGGCGGAGAGACCTTTATGAGCCTAAAAATTCAACAATGAAGAATCATTGAATGATAATCATGAGCAATATGTGGTCTATAGGACAATGTGGTTCAATTCTCCTCAAGTGAAATCTCCATAATATGAGCAAAGCACTATAACCCGTTGCAAAAATTGTATACAGACAACCCCAGAATAATTCAGCACATAACAATTACAAGGCATACTCTAAATATATTAATAGAAACGGGGTGACAATTTCTTAGAGTATTCCCCACTAACTTCAACTATGTGACAATACCTTTGCAAGTAGCTTCATAATTATGACAATCCTTATACTTGCAGAAAAGGACCCATATTTGGCTGCATACTTGATTATGGATTACCCACTTACACCTGTTCCATATATGGCTTGGTCCGCTTTAGGAAGAGATACCAAATCTTCTGCAAAATATTTATTCTTGCATCAAAGAAGACACATTCACCTGTCATTAAAGCATACATCCCACTCCTATTTATCCCATTGTGAAATTTTTGCAAAAGCCACCTGGGGTATTCTACAAAAAAATCCCACATAACACATATTTTTCAAAATCTGTATACTGTTCATTTTTGCATGATGCCCCTTCTCAAAATGGGTGTCACAGATCCATGTTATACATCACACTTTGTAGGTCATAATTTTGCCTCATAAACTTTCAGTGCAAGCTCACTTAGCAATCGTGCACACATTTTTCCATGGGAATACGATTCTGAAAAATATTTATTTTGCATATTTTCACACACAGGATCCTCTTAGATGATATACATAAAATTTGTTTATTCATTGAAGAAGATGATTTTTGCATGAGGACCTTTGTATCTTACCATCAAATCCCGCATGCCCATATTTTCAAAAAATATACTGTGTATTTTTTGCATGAGCCCCTTCTCAGTATCATGTCACAGACCAAGTATACATCACAGCTTTCATAGTCCTTATAATACCCTGAAAAGAAACTTTCAAGGGTTTTATGCTTCTTATCGCAAGGCGTGCACACATTTTTTATTGCATACTCTACCTATCTAGCCCTTATAAAATGGCTCTGCACATACTCAAAAAAATGTAGACATCATGGCTTAGTGTTGGACCAAGCTTCCTCTTGTGATTATCTTGCAAACGCTCAAATGCACCTGTATGGTGTGTGAAAAGTTGAGATGTCAGTTATCACGAGTTAAAGTATTTCTGGAGTATGGACCAGTTGACCAGGAGCTCTTTCATACTTATGCATGTCATCATAAAGTTATCCATTTGCTGTGTGAATTTCTATTCACTTCACAAAATAATCCTTAGCCATTATTATTTATGCATCTTCTTGAGTCGAACAATGGCTTCAATTTCTTCTGTTTAATTTATTTATATCTTCCTTCTCCAACCTAAGAAATTCTTCAATTATTATGTGTTGCATTCAAATGCTTTAGATGCCCCCATTCATCTATGCGAAGGTTATTGTACACTACTTTTTCCTTCATAAAACTAATATAAATTCTCGACCAACATCCCTTGAATACTTGGTGATGATATCCAATTCTTCAAGAAAATCTATCTTATAGGTATTCTTGAAAATAAACCCATTTTGCACAATACCTCTTGCAATGATCCAATAAAGGTAAGTGCAGACTTCAACTCCATTGAAAGAGGCCCCTTTAGGAAATATATCATCGTAAATGTCACTATGTACATGATCTTTAACCTGGTGAATAAGATTTACTCTATGAAAAATTATCATATGCATACTCTTATAACCTTGTGTTACTTTCCCTAATGCATCAGCTCTAGAACGTACTTCTTCAAAATAATAAATTATAGGAAGACCGTCTATTGTGCATATTACCGTGAGTGCTTCCACTGCTCTTCAGTTATCTATAATTGAGATGTCCATGTAATTCTATGACAAATCCTACTCTATGAATTATACCATGAGACACCATGGAATGTAGTATTCCCTACACTTTTATTAATTGTCAGTCAAAACCCTCAAAGAGATATTCATTCTAGAACTAACACCAAATCCCACTGCTTTGGCTTGTCTTCAACTAAGGTGCACAATATAGGCTACTAGACTTATAGTTCACTATCTTCATCTTTCCACCATTCTGTGGATGATATAATGAACTAAAAGTTATCCTCATTCCCATATTATTCCATAAGATCCTCCAGAAAATGACCAAGGAAATTGATATACTCCATCTAATAATATGCTCAATGATAACACATAGGAACCACAAAGTATCTTCTTAAAGAATGGATTTTCTATGCCATCAAGGTGTATGTCACCTAGTCTTCCTTGTATGCTATAAAATGCGCCATATTTAGAAGAATCTATCCAACCTCATATTTTTGAAGTGGAACTCATTCCCTCTTTGTGAAACATTGGAAGACTTCTTAGACATGAATTCCATGTGATGATATTCTCCATGGCCTCCTATAACCCAACTGATCTTCAAGTTGTTGACTGAGATCTCCTCAACTTTAGTCTAAGTATTTTATCAAATAAATGTGGTTTCTAAGGCTATATGCAATATGAAGGATATAAGTATCACCTTAACAAAACTTATCTAGTAGTGAAAATAAACTCTAGAAGGGAATCTAACATCTAATCTCATATAACAGTTATGTTCAACATGAACGAGTAACTAAGCTAATAATTCTGAAGTAAACAGCATTTGAAATTCAATACTTACTCTTGGATTCAAACACATAACATCCTTGGGTATACTAAAATTGTTGCTGAAATATGAAGAAAAATTCAGGAGCAATTATCTAAATATGTATGCAAAAAACATATGGATTCTAAGAAATACTTTTTTATATCATCCTTGCCCTTGGGCATTAGAGTGGGCCCTTGATTACTCCCTTGAGACTTGGAAGAATCAACACTTAAACACAATTTGGATTCTTCCATAATAATATCTTTAAGAATAATATTGATTGTAATTAAGGTATTTTGAATGTGTCACAAAAGGCATCCATGCTACCTTTATGAGTGTATGTTGATACATATTTGGAATAATCATCTCAACTTTAGATGGACGATTCTCCTAAAGAAAGTGCAACTAACTAACTAGATTCTTGGGTGGTTTTTCCATAACCCTTTAGCTATGTAAAACATAATACTTGAATGTGGTGTAGTAAAAAACACCTCCTAGTACTCTGGAATGATCTTCATCCCATAAAATAAGGAGAGGTGTTTATTTATGAATTCCTCAAGATGCATTTGTCTCTTTCCTCATGATCCAACTGACTAGATAAAACATATCAATTTCTCCCATAGTGGATATAGGAGGGTCACAATTAGTTCAAAATGAAATGGAAGATCTGTAGCATTGACTTAATTCTTCATCCTTATGGAGTCCTGTCAATGCTATTAAGATCATCATAATTTTGCACTCAAGTACCACTTTAAAAATTTCTTCTATATTCTCTAGTGAACATTAGTTGTTCTGAAGAAGTTAAAACCCATAATCCTTTTCGCTTAATGATTGTTTCCATTCTTGGTTTCCATGTGCATTAATTATGTGTTGTTAATGGCTCAACATGATCTTTAATGTAGAATTATATAAAGATGTCATTCTAAAAAATTACCAAAAAATGTAAGACCCAAGCAATGCAAAAATACCCCCCCCATATGTTGGCACTTTATAATGATTGCATGTTTATAATATGGCACTTTATAATTATAGTGAAATTCTCAAAATAAATATTTCCAATGGAAAGAGAATGAAAAAAAGAACTTTGCAAAAAAATTCAATCAAATCTGAGTTGTCGATCAAAAGTTACAAGCCTTACAAGTTTATGCCCCCTATTTATTTTAGTTGCGACAAAAATAAACTGAAATTCTCTTTCCTTCCCCACATAAATAAAATGAAAGGGGGTGGAGTTAAGCACCTACTAGTAGTAATCACAATATTTAAGCCCTCATATGACCATACCATATGATCAGGGGCTAAGGATTTCAATGGGTCTAAGAACCAATCAAGGTCATATATCAAGCCATAAATCAAGGAAAGAAATAGTCATCAGAGAACTAGTCAAGACCATAGATTTAGGAAAGAACTAGTCGTCAAGGATCTAGTCAATACCATAGATCAAGTAAAGAACAATACCTAACTAAATAAAATTTCTCTAATATCTAAATAAAATAAAAGAACTATCCAGACACATAAGTGGGTGAGGATAAATACAATAAAGTAAAATAAAGTGCCTAGGTGAACGTGAGTTAAGGTAAAATACCTACTCTAACAAAGTATTAAGGGTTTTGAATGAGAAACATGCATAATATTATGAGAACAGATTAGTGAATCCCGATCCAATGGATTTCATTTGATACTGAGGCAAACACTTTTCTATTGAGGGAATAATCACAACAACATAGAAGATAATTGCACACTAAAACTATGCAGAAACACCAATTTGCAGCAAGGTAAGCTTAATAATTTAGGCAATACAATTCAAAAGAGTTAATAAAATATACACACCATTGCAAATAATTTGAAAGGCAATAACTGGTTCTCATTGTCAAGGGAAAAATTGGCCAAGGGCTTCAGCACTCAATCGAAAAAGTCCTCCTCTAAAAATTCACCCTTGTGTTTTTGCCAATGCACACACTATATAGTAAAAATTATTCACCCCACCCCCTAAAAATAGACTAAGTCTAACTACACTTGCATGCTAATTTTAGCATTTCCAATGAATAAATAATAGATAAGTTCTAAAATATGCACGTCATTACAATGAGGCAATAATAGCCATTTAATGTCAAAAATACATTCACAATTAAAGTGTAGTTGACTCCTCTAATTTTTATTTAATAAAGTAATCTGGGTGAATAAAATTGCTAATACTAGCCTTTGCCTTAATCTGCAAGTCATCTCAACATACATGACTTTTTCTTAAATCTCCATAATATAAAATAATCAATTGACTTGGCAATCTGATGTGACATCTGTGTAAGAGTTATTTCTATCATTTTCCTCACTATCCAAATGCAGATCATGATGTTCTGTCTTTTATACTTACTCAATGACTTGGCTACCATTATATGCCACCTTGCCTTTACTTGAAACTTGTTAGCATGTAATAGAAAATAATATTTTTTGTCTTTATCTCACTTTGAAGAGGTACGAGGTCTCTTTAGAAAATATTAAGGTAAATTTTGCAAATTTTAAGGTAAAGTATTTTGACTTTTCTTCATGGTATAACTATCACCCATCATAGCCCCTCCTTAATTTTTGTCATGGCATATATCATGTTTCAAACAATAATCATTGTTAAATCTTTCATAATTAGGCCCCCCTTGGTTTGATCTTGGCATATACTTTTGATTCAAATAATCATGGGGTCCTTTTTTATCGTTGATAATTATTAAGGTTGAAACCTTAGTTTAAAAACAAAAATATTGAGTGAGAAATCATGTCACCCTCCAAGATTAATCACCCCTCCATAATTTTGTCGGTGAAAACACTAACCCTGGGTTAATTAGGGTTTTAATGATGGCCATTGATCTTTGTCCTTTGCTCTTGTGATAGTTGAGATTAACTCACTAGGTGAGTTAGGTAATTCGGTGGTCGAGTTGGCGAGTAGTTCAAACTTGTTGGAACCCTATCATTAATGGTCATTTTACACATTCAATCCCATAGGCCCTCTAACAAGCCTTGCAATGTTTTATCACTTGGCTTTGAGTGATTATTGATGTTTTCGAGCTTCACTTCTAGTTCCTTTGGAAAAGAAACTTGATGTGCATGCATAGTTTTTGGATTCTCTGCCATTTTTACCTCTATTTGAGCTTTTTTTAAGGTATTTGACTAGGTTGCCGCCCCATGAAACAAATATTTGAGCTCGTATATAGGATTCATTTGTATTTGTTTATACTGTTTTGTTTTGTGTTTGGCCGTTCTTATACAATAGTCGAGTTCGAACTCTAAAATATTTTTTTGCCTTCAGGTTGCACTATAGAAAGGGTTTTGTAGATATTTAATGGCCATCACGTATGGAGAAGGTTAAGTCTTTGTTTTTTTGCCCAACTGTTGTAACCATTCCATTTCAAAAAATTTGAGCTTTTGACTAAGCTCCTAAAACCCTTACCATTCATTTTGATTTCTTGCTTCTATGGAACTTTCTGATAGAATAATTAGTTCTAGGTATTCGTCATTTATTGTGCACCCTCGAGGGTAAATATTGAAGTTTTAATTACAACTGCGGTAAGTTTTGCTGCATTTCTCTGATTTTTTTTGAAAACTATTAATCAACGTATATGGCCACATGACTATGGAAAATGAATATTTTCCCTGGTCTGTACCTATAACATTTTGATTAAATTCATGAAACAAAATCTTTGTTTGAAGTTTTTTGTATTGCTTTCGACCATTTGTAACTCCTTTTGAAAATTTTAATGGTATGATTTCGTTCAATCCTTTCTTGAAAATAAGTAAATATGTAACTTTGATGAAGTGTGTATTTGTATTTGCTTCATGTCATTATTATGAGGGTTTGAGTTTATTGTCTCATTATTTCGTTATACCCAACTTCGAGGTTTTCCATTTTGATGACCATGTATTTCTCTATACGATCCGTTTGATTACTTTTTGTGGGTCTTTCTCCGTAAGGATATTGAAGCTTCAAATATGGGTCGTTGTGCTTTATTCCCTAGGTATGAGATAGTTTCTAGGCAAAAATTGGTTCATACTTTTGTGGCTCAGGATTTTCATATTTATACTTTCATCTTGCTGCTAGCTTTTCAGTCTACCTTACTTTACTTTTCGCTATTCAAGTATGACTCACTATGTGGGAACTTGTGGCCTCTGTATAGATCTGGGTGCTTTTAATGTCATTCTATTATTTTGCAATAGTTCATGTTTGCATAGTAAGCAAACATTTGCTTACCACACAGTAACTTTGAACATGTAACTTTTCTTTATCACTCGATAAGTTTGGAGCTCTTTTCATGGATATTTTTTACATGATTATTGTTATCTTAGCACATTGTGGATGCATACTTATGTTTGATGAATTTTTTGTCAAACCATTGGATCCATTCGGTCATTTGAGAATGTATCTTCCACTTTGGTGGTTCATGAAAGACAATGCTTTGTTTATGTAAGTAGTTTCACCCTTTATCTCCTTGAATGAAATATGTGAACTTCATTTTCATTTTAAAACAAGCATAACTGTAGCTTTTTTTTAAAAAACAAAAAACTTAAAAAACCTTTTGATCTATATGTGTTTATTTCGAATTTGAGTGACCTTCAATGTTTTAGGCCCATGTTTTTCATTCGAAAATTTAAAATTTTTGGAGCACAAATATTTTGCTCAACTTGATAGTAGTTCATAAGACTTTATTGAAATGTAACCTTCTTAAAATACTTTGTTCACTAATAACTCACCTAGAGTTTGGCCCATTTATGGCTTGGGTGTAATGTAGTTTGTTGAATCTGGAACATGTAGCTTCTTTATTACTTAATATGGGTAGTTCTAATTGGATAAAATGCTTTTTGTTTCTGAAAGAAGCTCAACACTTAGCAAATTGTAATGAAAAACTAGTTAATAAAAGTATCACATTTCTTTGATCTGTAACTGTAACGAACCGATACACCAAAACCTCGAGGTGTTAGTGAAATCCACACATGAGGATCATAACATCCCACCATGTACTTCCATAGCCCAAACACTGGGCTAGATTTGTGGACGTATAGTGGGAGTCTCGCCCTTCCCTATATGAGCCCCGGGAGAACACTGCAATACCGGCGTAGCTACCTGTGCCGGGACTTAAACCTGGGTGTTCGCTCTTATACCAAATGTAACTTCACTGTGTACACCAAAACCTTGAGGCGTTAGTGGGCCAATCTTGCACATGAGGATCATAATGCAAAGCATGTGCTCTAAATTCCCAAATCACTCATTATGTCCCACCTTCGTAGCTTTGAATTGTTGATGCGGGTTGAACATTTGACTTCTTCACTCCATTCGTTTATGAGCGAAGTCAAAGACTCATTCTCCCATAACTTCAATATCTGTGTAGGTATTTGAGCAAAACCATAAATTTGCTAAAAGTTTTTTTCAAACTGATGACCCGACTCTCCGCAATTAAATATTTCAACACAGGCCATAAGCATTAGATCACATGGCATCACCTGGGCGTCAGCAGGGTATATGTGTTCACTCTGGATAACTTACTACGCCCTTTAGGAATTCAACGTAAAATTTGTAAAGTGTCCACGAAATACTCACCTCCTATAGGGATTTCAATGTGTTATGTAAAATTCAAACCAAGCCATTATCTACCATCTCCTTGCAGGCATTAGCATTCTTTTTACATTTACCGAACTTTGCAACACTTAGCTCAATGCCTGGAAATGGACACTAAATAAGTTATTTCGCTATGTGGGGCACCAGCACTTCCTCCTTTCAGCTAGGTTCAATAATACCTTCAGGGCCACGGGGCCAATTATCTAGCTTCTATCTCTTGCTTTATGATGAACTAACACAATATGACAAGTTCAACAATGCAAGAACTCATGTGCTACCACATTTGCAATCATAGATTTTCCACATACCCGTGGATGTGTGTTTGAAAATTTAAATGATAGGAATATACGCACTGTAAAAGATAAACACCTAATTGGAAAGCACTCCACCATGAATCATACACAAATCATAATTTTTTATTGCATAGGATCCTCTTACCTCTGCAAGGAATAATTTCCTCTAGGCTCTTTGCGGTCCACATCCATTATGTTGAAATATGTGATAAGTTCCACACTTCCTTGAAAGGAGATAGAAAAATCTATCGCAAAACACACAGACTGAGGAATTTCCAAAACATGCACAATTGTTTCAATGTAGTGGGATAAAACAAACTGATGAAATCACCACAAGCATACTTGGGACCTACTAAGAAATTTTGTTTTGGTAGATGTGGGGAATTGCATGGCTACACCCAACTGGCTCTTGCTAGGGATCACTTAGGGTTTGAGTAGAGTTAGCCTTGGCAATATCATTTGCACCATAGGATGAAGGTGTAGTTTCTCTCAAGATCCCCTACTTCCTTATCCATTGTGAAAAAAAAATCAAAGGTAAAACCAATACATATATAGATTTTTCCCCATCTAAAGGAAACAAACCTTTGAGTTAAGACCAAAATAAAAACATCAAAAGAACAGCTAAAAACCAAAACACTGTACACAATTTGGCTGAAGGACTGTCCTAAGGGTCACCTAGAACTTGAAAGCGAGCCTCCTACATTTCCCACTATGAAGGAAGTGGGAGGATGAATATGTTGAGCAATATTACCCCAATCTTCAAAGAATGTCTCTTTAGCAAAGTTCTCGTGATTAGTGTAGAAACGGCTATTAGGTAAAGAGTTTCAAACTTAATATGGCTTGGATAACAAGTTTTGATATATTCTTATCAAATAGTTGGAGAATACAACTGTCTAAAAGCTATTTTGAACACCTATATGGAGCACTAGCCTTCTCAACAAACATTGTCCTTGATTGGGTTTCAGTCTGATTAGTTGAGATTCTATGAGAAACTGTGTCACTTTTTGAATTTTTTACTATGCTAGCTCTATGTACTTGCTTAACCCATGTTGTCTTAGGAACTTTGTCAAATTTGTATCTTTAGGAGCCTGGGTCCACCTAAGGGTTGTTCCTTGACTAGAAAGTCCAGATAGTTATAATGGATAGCTGATATTAGCCAAAAAAATAGGTCTCTTTACTCTTCTAATTGTAGACATCCCAATATCTATTTTGTTGGAGTTAAGTCCTATTTTCCTATTGAGTTACTCCATCAATAGGAGAATCTTGTGCCAATTCCTTTGAGCAGTCTTTAACAATGATTGCCATGAACAATGGTCATCTCAAATTTTGCATACTTTATGAGTAGATTTTGCTTGTCCAGTTCCCTATGGGGGTAGTTGTCAAGACAAAATGAGCAAGGCAACATTTCCATATAGGAATAGAAGAAAGGGGTCATATCAAAGAAGCAACATTAGAATCATTTTCCCTTACGATCTTGTTAGGGAATGAAAACCTAATACTGGGACAAGATCCATCCTCTTTTATGGAGATTACTCACCACCTCAGATGGAGGGCTTTTGCCAAAGAATAAAATCTACCCATTTTTTGAAGTAAGTTCTCATCAGTTACCACATGGAATTCTATGGTTTTTCTAGCACTGGAAAGTGTATTATGTCGAACCCATTGTGCATCTAATCCCTCATTATTGATGAGGCTCATCAATCACTACTAGTTTTAGTGGTAATATTTTGTTTATTTACATTTGAGTTGATCTCCTTGGACCAGTCTGAGCAGTGCTTCACACTGTGACGGTACCAATCTTTGATGCAGATATTTGAACTGAATTTTGTAGCGCCATCTAGAATTTTGCACAAAGGATTTTATGGGCAGTTGACAACAAAAGAGATGTTCCCTTCCATAAGTGTTGATCCTAGAAACATATGGGCCTCTTTCATTTCCAACTTATTCCAAGTTTCTTTTCCTGTCTACAACCACCACTTTCATACGGATATGCTTCCACCTATGCCTTGCGCATAAGTGGTCTCCCCATTGGAATGAGAGACACATATCGGTGTTTGATGACGCTTTAAATAAACCCAAGGCTTGTCTATAATTTCTTGGAACTCACAGTACATGGCAAGGACACTTGGTCGATAAGTATAAAAAATGTGTAATGTCAACAGACCATTCAGGTGTTGAAATGAAGGAAGATATTTTCCCCATGAACATCAAATGGGTATCTTTGCGCTGATCTATTACATCAGTTTCCCTAAAGCATTATATCTTCAACTATAAATTGTGTTTATGGAAGGAATTTGCTAGCACTGGACTGGATATCAAGCCCATATAATTATAATTTAGCTTGTCCCAGTTGCCTTCAATTTAGTTCTAAACTCCATGTTGTGTAAGGGTTCAGTCCTATAGGTGGTTGTATCTTTGGTACAAGCACAATAGAGTGAGAACCTAAGAATATATCAATAGGAAGAGTTCCTTCTTGAAATAGCTGTAGAATCACTGCAGTATTTTCCTTTTTCTGCGAATCATAGTATATTAACAATTCATAACACCAAATTTCTCATTGAACACCCAATGTCTCAAAGGTTGATTAGAAATTGCAACATCATATGCAGTTCCTTAGATTTCCTCTGAGGATTATGGAGAACAGCTAATGTACTCTCTTTAGCACAGCAATAGAAAATTAACGTATCTTGTCCCTTGTCAATCATGACATGCTAAGACCATGGATTCTTCCATTAGCAATAGATTGTTCTATGTTAATACCTTCAATTGATTCGCTTACGCTTCATAATGATACACATGGGATCAAGAGGATCCCCTTGGTGTAGTCCTTTAATCATGTGAGGCAATGCTCATAGGGAATTCCTAATTCACCATTCAAGGAATGAGATCTACATCAGTGTTCATGTGTATCTTACCAAAGAAAGAAGGAACTACCCTTACCTGCTTGCTAACACCAAAGGCTTTCATAGATAGATTGGTTGAACAATTTCTAATCTATATCTATATTGATTCCTTCTTTGGAGATGCCCAGTGGATGATGAATCTATGTATCTTGCCTGAGAGTAACAATGAAAAGATAGACTTCCTAGTACTGATACAAAAATGTATGTTCTCTACATTTGTTGACTTGGAACTAGCTTCTGATATCTGTGAAAGTGACAAATTCCCTTGTTTCTGTATAAGAGATTTTAATCTCAAGGCTATCAACTTAGAGAATCTTATAAAACAAAATTATAGGGTACTGCACCACCGGAACAATGTTACACATGCCCCAATGATGATACAGGTCACCTTCCAAGGTGTTCGAAATCCAAAAAGGCTCTCCAAGTATACGCTTGTATCCCGCATGCCCTGCTTAGCCTCCGTGTGCTTTGTTTTTCTCTTTTTCCCCTTTTCTTCTTATATTTTGTCTTTTGTGATGAAACTGCCACCTTGCCTGGGTGGCAGTCCCGTGACCGCCGCCAAGGACAGGGTGGCAGTCCTGTAACTACCACCATACACAAGGCAGTAGTCCTGTACACATTTTCTAGATCCTTTTGATGATCACGTCAAATGTAAATCTTCAATTTTACATGCTTTCTTCAACCACTTTGGCTTGCATTAATGTTTTTGGTCCCCTGGTAATTTTTTTTTCCATTTTTTATAGTAAAGGAGTTCAAATGGGATTTACCCTCTGGTAAATGCATTAGTTATAAATAACCAGCTTGTTTTTAAGCAAAGGGCCCCTCATCTTCTCAATTCTCTTATTCAGTCTTTCAATTTCTTTCTTAGAATTCTGTTAGTTTCATGTTTTTCTTCCATTGTTGGTATTTTGGAGGTCATATCATCTTCTTGTTTCAGTCTTGTTCCATTTCCTCTGCATACAATTAGTTTAGCATATAATAAGCTTCATTTCTAGACTAGAATCCATTAAAGTTGCAGGTTTTGTTTTGTCACAAAGATAGTTTCTGAAACTCTCGATACACTTGCGTTGTATTCCCACAATAAATCCTGCTAGGAATTGCATAGTCAATCTCTATTCACTTGCACTATCTCTCTCCTACTTGCATTGTATTCAGTCTATATCCAAAGCTATCATTGTTTAAATACCATCCTCTGTTGATACAATTATATCCATACTTTCTAGATTCACACGGACACGAAGGAACGAGGAGATCACACTGAGGGGAAAAAATCACACACAACTGGATTTACCATTTTTCTGTAAACGCTAGGTTTGAGATATCAAAGTTCTAGTTATGACATATCAAATAGAGTAGTGAATCATTTCGTTTCAGTTAAAATTTTGCTCTCAATATCACCGGGGAAGCTGTGGGGATTGATAGTTTCTGAGAAACTATGATTCATTCCTCACTTCTGAGGTAGGATCGAGAATCTTTTCAATTCAAAATATATCGCTGCTTAGATATTTAGGATAAAGATCACAACTGCACAGGAAAATATCCATACCAGGCTACGTGGCTTGTTTTTATTCTGTTACTAGATTAGTTGTTCATTTTATAAATATAATAGAGTAGTAGTTCTTTAATTTCATTGAAATACGTCATTGAAAATACAAAAAAAAAGAATAAATTTTGCATTGTGTAAATACTTTTTTGGTAATCATTTTATTAAATGTTAGTTAAAAGTTGAATCATTTCGTATGACAATCACAGGACCTAGAGAGCCTAGAGATTATATATTTTAACCCATAGTGCCTCAGCCAAATCTACCCACAACATTAGCTGATATAGATCAGGACCTCAGGATACAGGTCTTTTGAGCAACAGAAAATTTACAAGCAATTAGTGAGCAACTAAGAGGATTAAACATCGAAGATGAAAAAGCTTACACATTCTAGTCAAATCACCCTAATTATAGACTACCTTGATAGAACACCCGGATGACCGTACAAGGGTTTGAAATAGAACAAACATTTGTTTGTGATCCTTTAGTTCCACATCCTGACACAGGAGACCTCCTCATCGACATATATACTAGCCTATGCATTCAAGTTTCCAGAACACCTATTAGGTACTCTAAGAAAATCATACAACTTCTATTTCTAAATGTAGATGCTAAAAAGGCATACGATTACTGGATAGTTGGGAGAAGGGATTGATTCTTTGAATGACCATAACAGGGCCACAACAACCATGAATTCACGGTTGTGATCCCCAAGCCCCACAACCCAACGGGCCTACAAATCAGTTAAATATTGACACCAACTTACAAACGCTGGTATTTAGATCCTCACCACTCTTGCCAGATATTATAGTACAATTCTCCGTATTAAATATAGAAGCCAATCAAGCTAATATTTTCTAGGCTAGACCAGAAAACCACCCATAGTTAAATGTAAACCCACTAAATTGCCCACCACCGTTTTATGACCTTGTCTAGAGATATATACAAAGCTCCCATAGGTCACATCCCATGTATCCAAAAACAAGAAACAGGATCTTGGAAGAGCTCGACATTGATTGGAGCCTTCGAGTAGCCATTATATCCGAACGAACCATTACACAAATTCAGTTTAGGAGGGCATTCTTCGCCTTAGATTCACAGATTCCATTATTGCGTATTGAGGATATAAGACTACCCAATTATCTTGTCTGTATCCATTCACATTTAACATTCACTGGCTGTCTCGACATGACCTTGAGAGGTCGGGTACAAGGAAGAGGTACTTGTAGATTCCCATGCTCACATGTCACTTTTCCATCGTACAAAATTGGTGAGCCTGATGTGAACAAACAAGTTCTTCCTTTTATTATTTTTCATTTCTCTCATCCACCTTCGCTCTTTCCCATTATTCTGTGGGTATTCATATACCCCCTGAATATGTCAGGATACGATGCATATGGCAGACCTCTCTCAGGTCTTGAAACAAAATATAGTCAAATAAATAGGCAACCATCGCCCTCACTTTCTGCATGGGCGGATAACTATTCAAGTAACTACTTGTCATCTCAAACTCCCCCTCAAAGAAATAGCTCAAATTCTTTGTTCCAAATCAAGGAGTTTGATCAGTTTGCACAAACACAATAGCTAGAGCCATCAGGCTCTAAGAATATGACATTTACTGGAGAGTCCACTTCATCTCCTCGAGTCTTGTTCAGACCACATATTAGTAGACAGTCAGATCCACTCCCCTTTTTGGATGAGGAATACTTAGCACGCTTCACTAAAAGTGAACAACATTTCCAAAACATGTATCCACCAATAGGAAGTTTGTAAATATAGTCTAATACCCTATTCTAGGAAAACACCCCCATTCCTCCACCTATGCGAAATACCCTCGGTGAAGCTTGGCATGGTAACAACCAATTCATAACAAGGTATCATACCCCTTTACAACCTCAAGCTATACAAAAAATACCCCTAAGGCAAAACACTGTGTCTTCACCAATGGAAGTCATTTCAGCCTTAGCTGAAAAGGTTATAGGGCTGGAACTTGCTCAAGAAAACCATAATTCATATTTTGGGCAAGCAGGAATCCCCAACCCTCCACATCATCCTATTCAGGTCGACCTCCTTACAGGAACAGGCATGTTAGGTATGCTTCCTCAAAATCCTTATAGTTACCCACAACAAACACCAACTAGGACCGTATTTTCAAATGTCGTTCCAGTTGAAAACATGACACCTCTCGGCTTGGCACCAAACAACCCGTACCAGAACAATGCTCTTCCTTACTTAAACATTTATTCAAATTCACCACAAGGAGACATGTTCTCTTCTCCCGGGATGTTTGTTCAACCACAAGGGTTCCCTTATGTCCCTACCAATGCATATGTTATGCCATATAAACAACCCATTCCACCTCAACCCCCTCAGCAAGCCCCATCGATGGTCAAGGCCTACACAGTAGGGACTTATTCAGAATATTTAAAAGAGCCCCTAGACTTCAGCATATGAAGTGTTATGCTTCCAATACCTCTTCCCGATTTACCCAAATATAAAGGGGAAGGGGACCCAAATGCACACATTAAGACCCATTACATAGCCATACGGGAGTTACTCCCTTGGGATAGGGTTATTGCTAAAATATTCCCTAAAACCTTAAAGGGTATTGCCCTTGATTGGTATTACAAAATACCTGAAGCCTTGATACACTCATTTAAACAACTTGTGTCATAATTCATCAAATCTTTCGACATGAACAAATTGTTAAGAATGGGAATCAGGGAATTCTTACATATTAAACAAGAACATAACAAATTATCCAAAGATGGTGTACAGTTCTCTACTCATCAGCGAGTGCTCCAAACATGGACCAAATGGAACTATGTGATTTAATCCTTAATTCTCTCAATAGAGAGATAAAGGAAGAACTCCATAAGTTCCCAATAAGAACTTATGATGAAGTACTCGAGAGTGCTCTCCGAATCGACCAAGCAGTGATAGATGGTGGTCGCAAGACATATGGGACAAACGGGAAATTAACCACTCCCAATCAAAACACCGTGGCCTATTCTAATGCAGGGAACACTAATCAAGGACCTAAAATCCTTAACAAGAACCACGAGGTTACAACAGATGGAGTAACTGACCAAATTAAAAGGGAAAATGTTGTAAACATTTCACCACCTATCAACAATCAAAAAAATAACAATTTTACTCCAACAATCAACACGGTGGATTTTAATCATCCACCATGGAAACAACAACAACAACGATGACAAATCCAAACACAAAATCCAAATCGAAACCCAGCTGGATATCAGATTCCAAACCAAAGGCAACCGCCTCAAAATTTTAATTCTAACAACTAGCAACCTTATCAGATGTTTGGGCCACAACAGCTTTTAAATCAACAGCCTCGAAATTACGATTCCAATCTATCTTATGGCTTCCACAAGATTCAAGGTGACGATACCAAGACTTGTTGTGAATACAATAAATTCATGCAGAGTTTTCCAGAAGATCAAAAATAACTCTTTATAGATATGTTTTTAGCAAATTATGTAGTACCCATGCTAAACGCTTATACAGGGGCAGTTTCCCCTCAAAATGCACCCCTCAAGATCTTTAATGATCTACTCCCAAACCACCCCAACAACAACAGGTTAGATCCTAATGGAACAAACAAAGGTTTTGTAACATGAAACAATGATCATGAAGCTTCAACTTCATTAAATCCACCAGTCGTGTACCAATTAGGAACTCGACCTCACACTAAGATAGTTGGTTTAGTGGAGTTAGACACCAAGCTACCCGTAGAAACCATAACAAGAACACGGGATTATTCATCCCAACCTATTCCAAGTTATCCATTGGAACCAGACAACAGTCAACAAACACTAGCAAAACCCATAGGCACCTATAATTTAATTAATGATTTAACTAAAACCTTCTCGTACATCTCCTTCTTAGATTTTTTAAAGAACTCTCCCACCCATAGGGCTGCTCTCTTAGAAGCATTAGGCCTTGGTCATTTAATCAACATCACTCCTCCCCTGAAAATGTAAGTAAACCAAGTGAACTTTGACATTTATCCTCCAGGGCAGCTAAATAGGGATATGGAATTTATATTCAATATAAGCAAGATGCCAACAGACACTGAAATTGCATGAAGAGGTGACCCAGCTTTACATTTACAAGTTTGGGTCTATAATAATTATGTTAAAGGTGCAATAGTTGATGATGGGGCAGCAGTTAATATAGTCCCCTTCACTTTTCTCCAAAATTTAGGATATGGAGAGACAAATTTTTCCACAACACTAAATACACTAAGAGGTTATGATAGCCTTAAATCCACTTCGATTGGAACCATAGTTTTACTGGTCACTTTAGGACCCAAGACAGTCCTCACCGAGTTTTACATTATAGATCGGGAAACCAATTACAATATGATCCTTGGTCAGCCATGGATACACCGCATGAAGGCAATCCCTTCCACACTATTCCAAAAAATAAGATTTCTACACTTAGGGAAAATATTTGTGGCACAAGGTGACCCAAAACCCTTCGATATACACCTAGCTGATTTAAAGAAAAGACCGGGTGTTCATTCTGAGTTTGAACTCCCAACAAATCAACTCATCAAACCAATCAATTCAAAACCAAAATAAGAGTTGATACACACCACGGAGTTGGAAGTTACCAATCCAACCGAGGACATTTCAACACTCAAGAATGAGACCAATGTTATAAAAATAGTGTCATCAGGAACTACCACCAAAAATTGTTGAATTGCTGGAGAAATACTTACCTATTCTCCTACCTTTTGATTCCATGGGTATGGGACACACCCTAGGAATTGCTTCTCTTCCATTAGATGAAGTTTTTATGGTAGAAGTAACCAAAGCAAAAGAAATAAATACAATAGATATCCCAACATCCATTTTTCCAAAAAAGTATTGGACTCTCCACTTTGATGGAGCTAGATGTCACTTTGGAATTGGGGTAGGAGTGATCTTTACTTTGCCTGAGGGAAAGATCCTACATTTCACATTTAAATTAAACTTTGAATTTACAAACAATGGGGCTGAGTACAAAGCTCTCCTCCTTGGCCTCATCCTAGCCAAAAGAATGGGTGTCAATAAGGTAAGAGTGTTAGGAGACTCACAACTAGTTGCAAACCAAGTCTCTGAGGTATACGAAACTAGAGCTGAGCACTTACAACTATAATAAAAAACAATGTATTAGATCTAAGTAAGGGATTTAGCTTTATATCAATTGAAGCAATCCCATGGAACATAACCTTCTTGTAGACTCGATAGCAACCTCATCTTCCCGTTTCACCCCAAATAGTAAGTTAGAGGATACAAATTTCATGATATCACTTTGTACCAAGCCATTAGTGCACAAAATATGTTCAACAAACTCACTCCTAACTCATGGAGAGGCTGAGGATGCATCTTTCCATTGTAGTGTCGATAGTTGATGATGATAGATTCACTCTCAAATATCTTTGGAACGCCTATGTGGAGCTACACCTTGCTCACCATATATTTGATCTTTCCTTAATACTAGCATTCCTCTTCCTATTGGGAAAACGTATTAGGATCTTGTAGAAATGCATATAGTTTCTAAAAGACCAGAATCTTGAATGAAAACTTTTGCATATTTATTGTTGATGTAGCTAGGCTCTTGGGCTGTGGAAATGGTCTTGTTTCTTGGCATTTTTGCTATCTTTTATAAAATCTTTACTTACTATTTTTTGATGTCCTTTCTTCTTGTCTCGATTCTTCAAATCACCTTTACTTGTTTACTAAGGATTTTTTCTCATTTTTTTTGGCTATTATCTCATTTTTGTAAAGTAAAAATGACTATCTTGTCGGTGTATATATAGGATTTGTTTTAAACTACTACCAGAAGGCTACATGAAAAATGCCACCAGCCAGTAGCATGGATAATGCTACCGGCTGGTAGCATGAATAATGTTACCAACTGGTAACGTCTTCCATCCTATCGATCAAAAACATCTTCCATCCTATCAGTTGGCAGCATGGGGAATGCTACCAGCCAGTAGCATAGATAATTTTATCGGATGGTAACATGGAATATCCTACCAATAAGTAGCATGGGGAATGTTATCAAATGGTATCCTTTTGCATGCTACCAGATGATAAGGTGGTAGCATGGAGAATGCTACCGGTCGGTATCATGCAAAATTCTACCGGATGGTAGCATTTTCCATACTATTAGACGATAGCATTTTCTATGCTTCTGGCCGGTATCTTACAGAAATATTCTTCTGCCGCACCAACCTTACCCAAAATGATGCTAAAAAATAACCTTCCACATAAAATAACTTTTCTTAGGATTCGACATACATGCAAAAGTGGTTTTTCGAAAATTCACCAAATATTTTCTAAAGCATTTTTTTGAAACCCTTAAAATGTCCCCTGAATTTTGGAAACTTTGGCCCTAATTGTCTTGTGACATTGTGAGTTGTGTCCCATGTTTAAAACTCACTTTTGTGGTCCATATTTTGTACACACTTGATTGTTACAGTGTTTTCTATTACATGTTTTTCTTGAACTAGCACATATTTCTAGCCCACTTTATTTGCATGTGCCTTAGTTTCTACCATACACATCGCTTACCCCTTATAGGTACCCCACGTCATAACAACATTAGGTCCTCTCCTTTGGGCCGCATCCTCCTACCATAGTCACATGCACCCCAAATGAGGGGGCATACATTGGGTGAAAAAATCACCCCTACAGCAACTCAAAGATACAGTACAGAAAAAACACAGGAACACAATCACAGAATGACCCAGAATCTGACTTGGGTCCAATACATAGTACAGACACCAGTTCCCAGACATATACATTAACACCTGAGTTCCCCTGTCCTCCCCTAGGCACTAATGTTCTGGGGTAGATATAATTATTTCCTCAGTACATCACAGTCTACAGTAGTGCACAAATAAATTCTACAATTACATGAACATGTGTCCAATTACAGAATATATTATATCTCATTCATTCATTACAATCAAAATAGGCATTCAGAACAAATAAGGAAAACCAAAACTAAACCGAAATGCACCATCTATAGAGGTGCTTATTGGGTAGAGTCATGGATGGATATTAAAACTAGACCTCTCTCCCAAATGTTGCTCATTGGCATGAGATCACCCAAAAAACTCACACTTGGTGTGAATCACCCAAAAAACACTTGGCACCCAAAAAACTATGTGATCGCACAAAAAACTCGTACTTGGTGTGAGATCACCCAAAAAAACACTTTTGGCATGAGATCAGGCCAAAAACCTCACCTTCAACATTTGGATCAGCAACTTCAAACATCAGGAAACTTTTCTATCTTTTGCTCTCTCACATATCATGTGTACACTTTCCTTTTTACACACTTTTTGCATACTTACACATATTTTACTCAGATTCAACATATATAGAACTTTGACTACTTTTTGGCTCTTCTTTTATAGGTTCGTTCTTACAAGAATCAACATGCTACAATGCACATACTTCACCCCTAGTGCAACACCCTTTCCTAGAATTTCACACTTGAGGTTATCCACTTAGGCCATTACTAACTCCAGACATTCTACATTCATTGTATTTTTATGTGTGTTTGAGTTTGTGTAGGTATCTGGGGTTTATTTTTTAGGTTACATGTGCGAAACAATAAATATGATGCGACACAAAGTGAACAAGGAGAGAAAATAAGTGACAAAGAAATGTAACCAGATTCTGATCTATTCTACAGACACCAGTTCCAAGAGCATATGCTAGCATCTGGGCAGCCTAAGCAACAAGGAAATCCTTTCCCTAAGATTGATTTCCACTCCAGCCTTTCAAAATCATAACTTCTGCACTTGTAAATATGCATCTGTTCCAGATCCTATCCATCGGTATTTGACTAGAGTTTACTCCATTTATCTTCAGGTCACAAGAATTCATTATGCCAAAACCTTATCTATCTCTCTTGCTTGGGTTTCCTTTATCTTTTATTGTTTCCTTAATATCTATTTTGGGAACCTTTATTTATTTGGATCTACAATTTTATTAAATCACCTTGGTTCTATTATTTTTCAGTTGGTATCAATTACGAAATACAAGGGTCAACTAAGGCCTTTCATCATATCATAAGCTTATACACATTATGTTTTCAATAACTGTACTAAGAACTAAGACATTAGGGGGTGCATTTTAAGCTTGCATTCCAAAGGTGCAAAATCACTTCAAAGGAAATAATCTAGCACATCAATTCAATGGAAATGTGTTGGTCAGGATGGCAACACAAGGTTAACAAAATGAACCACAACAATGTTAATTGGTTGAAAAATCCCTAACTGTATCATTTATTTGACATCAAGGACAAGAACCCAGGAAATGAATAGGGAATCATCTTCTTCAAGGTAGATATAGGACATATAAATATGTGTGAAATTTTCTTAGAGTGTAGTAGAGAGCTGAAACATCATATACCCTTAGGTATGACTAAAATAATATGTTTCCAATAAGAATAGACTCCCCATTACATTAATAATATTTATTTTTAGGATTGATGATATGGTATAGAATTATGTTGAGGTGAACTTACACATTATAGGTAAGGTACCTAGTCAAATAACTTAAAGAGAAGGATTCATCTCCGATCAATAAGAATACATGTGAGTTATTTTTAGTGACCCAAAAGGAATTAGATCTTACACAGTGGATAACATAGAAGAACCATAGATCTAGTGCAAAGCATCCAAGACGCCTCTTCCCTAGATTATGTGCCCCTTTCTGGATCTGTTCTCAAATTCTAAAATTCATATCGAGCAATTACAACCCTATTAAATTAGAGGATTTAGTTCCTATTTTTAAAGGACCTAGATCACTTGTAGAGGAACATTCAGAAATCATCTAATGTCCATGAATCTCATTCTTTCTTAGTTTTCAAATTTGATGATGTTGCATTTACTTGTAAAGTTTTGTATATTACATTGTTTAATGGAATAGTTAGTCATAATATATATGTGGTAAAATGAGACCAATTGGAATCAAATAGAAAGATGAAGAGAAGTGGAGTGTACTTATTGTCGAATGTAGTAGTGACGTTATAAAGCCAAGTGATAGAGGAGAAAATATTAATGATATTAGGGGGTGATTACATTATAAGTGAAGCAAGGTTGCTAAAATAGAAACCATGATGGAATTATGGTGAGTATTAAAGGGTATATACAGTGTGGGGATGAAACATAAACATTGATTATGGTGGATGTGCGAGAATGTTCAGGTGGAAGAGGACATGAATATAAATCAACATGATAGATAAAGTGGAAATATGATGGTTGATTAGGATGATGATCATCATAGTGGACATGGAGTGAATAAATATAGTAATGTTTGAAGGAAGTGCAAGAGAAAATGGTGTGGGCTTATGAATGAATGTATAATGATAGGATGATGACATGGAATATGAAGAGGCATGTGAGAAAGAATGTCAAAAAAAAAGAGAGATGTAAGAAGAAAATACGAAATCATGTGAAATTGCTCATTATAAGGATGGATTTTGCATTTGAGGTACCTATGTAAGATGGCACAAGATTTATGTAGTACATGTTGTTGAAGAAGGAAATTTGATAATACAACACTATGCTTAAACAAGTGGTATCCACATGTGCAAAAGTTTATGTGGAAGGGTCCAGGATGTGAATGTGCATATCACACAATTTTAAGAATAAAGTGTGATATCAGGTAACATTGCATAGAAAGATGAAAGAACACTTAGAAACATGCACTTGAAATGAGGATAGTGTAGACACCAAATTTGGGTCTTACTACTCCCTGTGCCCCGTATCTCGTCCCGCAACCTAACCCTACCTCACCACCTAAACCTTACACACTTAATTATTTATTAATTACCTTATAATTAATAAATCCACATCGCATCCTGCCAACCTCATTGCCACCTCACTTATGACCTAGCCCTAACCCTAAACTAACCTAATTAAGACCTATAACTTGGTCCAGACCCACACCCATGACTCATCACCCCTCACCTGCACCAAAACTGAACCTAATAATGACTTGACCAAGCCCACAACTGACCCCCTCGGGAGAAAAGGAGGGAAAGTTGGCTATTTTACCAAAAATAGCCAACTTTGACCTGACCGACATCGGTCCCTACTCGACCGCCGTCGGTTATAACTGCCATCGGTTCCCTGTAAATGACCTCCCCAACCAAAAACAAAGGATCTGAATTCATTTGATGAAAAAGAGACAAGGAGGTGAGAGAGGAGATCAAAAAGGTTGCAGAGAGGAGTATTGGGCCCAAGACTGTAACTGAGCAACTAGATCACTGTCACACTCATCCAAGCATTGGGAGAGTCAAGGATAGCTTCATCAGCTCACTTTCGATTGTCGGATCATCCCACCTGAGCCTTGCCTTCGTCACCACATTTTGGAGCTGTATCCTTATCAGAAACTAGTAATCTAGTCTCTTTTATCTTGTATGCTTCTAGGCACTGACTTCGTGAACTTTTGATTCATAGTGATTATAAACTCACCCCTAGATCTAAACACCCAGTAGCACCCTGCACCTAACCTTCATTCATAACATCTCTATATTGCCCAAAGATAGCTTTCTCACTCTCTAAGTATTCTCCATTGCCTTACTACTCCCCCTCAACCATCTACCAACCTTACATAAAACCACCTTATAATCAACCTCTACCCAGAAGCCCCTCAATCACTGCCCCTACCGATATCACTTATCCCCTACTAGTAGCGGTTTTATAACCGCAGTCGATTATCCAGTGACCGGCATCGGTCACTGTGACTTATACCAAAACCAACCTTTCACCTATTTATCTCCTAACAACCTCAGATTCAGCCTGGTCTATCCCTGTAACTTGATCTGAACGTATCAATAACCAGTGACCAAACAAACAGAATGACATTTTATTATGGGTAGTTTAGTCTCTATTGCTTTTAGTAACGAGGTACCTAAATCGTGATTTTGCAATAGCTTCTTTATTATCATTTGCATAATTTATATTAAAAGGGAACTGACCACCTTCGAAAGGAAGTTTAGTATTTCCTGGGCCCAAGGTAGTTCCCTCACTTATTGTCTAACTAAAATCTGGTGGTCTTGCATTCTTATTTATAGGTAGTCCTTCCCAGACAAAAAGGAGTTCTTCACAATCGGTCTGATCTCTCTACGGTATGCGCACACCTTCCCAACACTCAACAGGTATTCCTCCTAGCCCTAACCCTTATCTGTTTCTCAAGAGAATGAAAAGATAGAAGCAACTCTATTCTGGAATGAAATTCTGTGCGAAACATTTTGGCATGATCGGTGGGACCCTTTTCGGGTTTCTTTCTTTCTTGCTTGTTTTCATATAGGGAGCACACTTGCTGTTTCTTTCTTCTAAATATTCACAAAATATTGTGTCATTTTTGTAAAAGAACTTGTCTTTCTTTCGCATCTTTGCATTAGTGAAAGTCATCTTCTTTGCTTCATCGAATATCATTTTCGATTTGGGTTTAAAACACGTGCATCACATTCTTGCTTGTTGTTTTTAATTCTAGTGAACGTAGATTAAGTAACAGGTCATACACGTGGGGGTGATATCCACGGTATTGACGAGAAATTAATCTAACTTTCACTGCACAACACATACCAAATCACATCATAATCTACACAACATCTCAAACATCCCCCCTTTTCCGCGGTATTCCTCCGCGGTATTCTCCCTTAGGTCTTTTGTTTAGGATTGACATCATCTTGCGTCTAAGGCATAAGCCCAAAGTGATTAAAACTAATCGTAGAGTTAGTCTCTTGATTTGCTTGTGCATCTTGCTTGTTTTCAGTTTTTCTTTCAGTTTTGTTTCTCTGTTATACCCTGTCTCAGTGATCACTTCAGACAGTTTGGTGGGTATACTCAGCCTTGTTATCCCCAAACCAGCAGCCTCTTGTATTCTCTCTTTGCGTTCATAGTGACTGGCACCGGTCCTATTCTACCGACATCGGTTACACTGACCGACGGCGGCTACAGTTCTAACCGACATCGGTTACCAGACTAATATCAGTTATTGTGTTTCACAGTTCCTGACAAACCAACAACCTACCAATTCCAACATTTTGTTGTTGTTTTTGTTCCTGATTGACTAATTCCCTACTGTATCCTCTTGTCCATGGTTGTTATCACTCGGAAACAAGCCGCAACCATGGTTTCACATGCTTGTTCTGTGTCTTTTCCTGAGTCACCCCCTTCGCATCCTATGGGGAATCCTACGGACACCAATGCTTTTCCCAAGATCTCTGTAGGAGATCCAGATTTTGCCAAATTTTTTGATGCTAATCCTAGCACAGTACAATATTATTTGTCTCATACCCCTGACCGTACACCCGACGGTCAACTCCTCTTTGGTATGCCTATTAGTATTTCCACTCACTTAGCCCCTTCCCCACCTAATAACTCCACCTCACCGTCTTCATCCTTAGCCCCATCTCCCAGCTCAGTGGCTTCAGTGGTTCCTAATGCACCAATTGGCTTTCCTTTGGTTAATCTGGGGCCCCACATATCACTACCATCCACTGCCCCTACCTCATCTCTCTCGCAGATTGCCTCTTTCATAACTTGCTCTCTACCACCTATCCACACGAGCTTTCCCTCTCAAGCTCTGCCCACCTTTTCGTTTCCACAAACTTATCCGGTGGCCTCAACATCTTATATAGGACACCCTTATTCGGTTGCCCCAACACATTCATCATCGATACCTTATCAACATTTAACCCCACCATTGTCTAGTAGTGGCTCTTGGCCCAATCCTCCTCCGTTTACGACAACAGCACCATCATCTAACCCAACCAATGATTTAATTAAACAGATGATGGACAAGATGCAAAATCTTGAGGCTTCTGTTTCAGGAAGCCGTAACACCCTGACATACGAGCAAGTTTGTCGGGAGCCTATTCACCCTTCTGTCCCCCTTCATACATATCCTCCTCAATGGGAATTACCAAAATTTACTCACTTTAATAGTAAGGAGGACCCTCAACAACACTTGCGATCATTTAGACATGCCTACTATCTGATTGCTCATGACGATGCCTTACTACTCCGTACCTTCCCCATGTCCTTATCAGGACCTACCTTGGAGTGGTATAGTGCTTTAGCCCAGCACTCAATCTTCTCCTTTAACCAGTTAGCCCAATCTTTCTTGGATCACTTCTCCATCAATATTGCCAAGAAAGTATCCATTACCGACCTCTATGCCATCCGACAATTTGAAGATGAATCTATCACAGATTTCGTTGGACGATGGCGGGGCCTCATCAACCAACTTACTTATGCCTTACCTCAGGCCGAGCTCATCGAACTCTTTACGTGGGCCTGCGCTAAACACATTTCTCCCACCCTCCAAATTCAAACTTTCCGCACCTTTGATGAGGCCTTTACTATGGCTCGGAAACTAGAGATTCGAGCCTTAGAGGAGGAGAAATTGAAGTTCCGTAACAAAAACTCAAATTTCCGAACCCAAGACTCCACCAACAAACCCAACACCACAAACTCTCACGCATCGGATGCTTCGAAATCAAAAGGAGCCGTACACGCGGTGACGGTCAAATCTCAAGCACCGTCTAATACCCAGCCGAAATCCACCTATAAGTATAAAGCAGAGCCCATCAAGTACACTCCCTTGGGAGAAACTTATGATGTGATCTTGGACAAATTGCTTAAAGCAGGAGCTATCACCTTGCCTCCTATTAAACCTCACTCCGGGTTTGATTCCGCCCGCGCTATACCTTCTTGGTATAAAGAAAATGACTTCTGTAACTTCCATCGCGTGAAGGGACACAGCCATGAAAACTGCAAGATGTTGAAAAACATAGTGCAGGAAATGGTTGATGCAGGGGATATAACCCTCGATAATCCTAATGCCCCTGCTAATCGAAATTTAAAAATATTCAACAAACCATTTCCAAACCATTCCTCTAACAGTAACACAAACCAAGAAACCTTAGCTGAGGAGAAGAGTGTGCATGAGATCCATGTGGTTTTCAACTCCCAACCAAGGGCTTCCATCGAACAAATTCTGAATCAAGCCTCTTCACTAACGCAAGAGTCCTCGCCCCCTTCTCCTTCATCAAGACAAGAGGATAGCCCCGCTATTCCTTTACCCATAAAGGAATTAACCGCCCAGAGTTCTCTTCTCACAGAAGAGCCTTCTTACACCACATCCCTACAAGACTATGAGCGGATGTTATCCAACATATCTATTTCCCAAACATCTCCTTCCACCACTCTTGCTGCAAAAGAAGAAGGATCGCCACTTTTTCTGTCGTCCTTAGAAGAGAAACCCCTTGAGCCTACATAACCAAATTCCTTAATCATGATAGATCCTCTAGAACATGCCCTCCTATCCTTCTATCAGTTCTTCATCACCCATAAATCTTTCCAGCGACCGGTTGACCCCTTAACCAAAATTCCCATTGATACAGTGCCTCATGGGAACGTTTGAGTACGCCCCCTGTATCACACCCCCAGTGGACCAGAATCACAACCCACTTCTCTTCCATATCAAAAACTAAACCTGTCCCTATGCTCCACCACCCATCCTGAAGATTAGATCATCCCCCAATCCAAGATAGACCCAATCTCCTCAACTCTTATGGGCACGTTTGAGAACACCATGCTCTACTTGCCTTAATACACCATGCCTCCCACGTCTTCTTTAACACGACCTGCACCTTTTGCACCCATACAGAAATCCACGGGTGTATCAACACATAGTCGCCCGAGTATGAGGGGAATTCAAGTATCCTCACCTACCTACCAACCCTAAGAAAACTCAATCATCGTTATACCGCCCTAATGATGTGCTTGTACCAGTCAAGACACCCATTTGATCCTGCCCCAACCATCTACTTCAACCACGCCTCAACCATCCACCTTTGCCGCACCCACACCTTCACGCCAGTTGAAACCACAATCATCAAATACCCCTTCCTTTCCACCCGTACAGAAACATCCCAACCTCAGATCCCTTACCAAAACAATTAATTTTTCAATAGCCTTATGTTGGGGAGTACTGCCTATATAACGTTAGCACCTTCCATACCCCACAAGAGTATGGACAATTACATGTGCATCCTACCTACGACCGTCATGTGGGGGAGGTGATCTCCTATGGACCACCTAATTGCCGCACCAACCTAACGTATGGGGGTGTCGAACGCATCCTCTGTCACCCCTGAACCTCCCCTTGGTGTGGTTCCCTTCCAATCTGATTTTCAATATCTAACCAACCGTCGTTTCGCCCTCACCTTCCTGACTCATTGTGCTTGGAAAGGTTTTGGTTTCGGTCTTTATGAACAAGGCCGACATACAATCATTCCCATGACTACACGCAAACACAAAGATCGTAGTGGTCTTGGATTTTCTGAACCACCTACACTGAATAAACCTCGTGTCAATTGTATCCAGGAAGACGACGAAGTCACCCCTTCCGAACCATCATCACCCATTTTGCCATCTTCACCCACAGAGTCGATAGACCCGGAATCTATCCCTCCTAACTTTTTTTTTTCATGAATGCTATCTTCCTAGGTCCTCTCACTTATCAACGCGATGGTGAAGACCCATCTTCTCTTCCCCTTCTGTATCCAGACATGATCGAAGAAGACTCACCTTCGATTAATGTTGTGGAGTGCCAGGATGACGACTCCATCCTCACCTACCTTGGTGCGGACGACTCTTATATTCAACGCACCTTACCATCTGAAACCCAAACCATGTTGAATGAGTCGACTATAGAAATCAACATCCACACAGAGGATGATCCTCACATTGTAAAGATCGGACAATCTCTCGACGCATCAGAACAAGCCGCCTTCACTACCTTCCTCCGTGCCCGCAATCAAGCTTTCGCTTGGTCCTACGCCGACATGCCAGGAATTGATCCTGACATTGTTGTCCATAACATCACTCTGAAACCCAGACTCCAAACCAGTTAAACAGAAACTGAGAAAAATGCATCCACGCATTTCCCTCTTGGTTAAAGAAGAGCTTCAACGACTCCTTTCTGTTTCTTTCATCTTACCTATTGACTATCCTCAATGGATTTCTAATGTCGTACCTGTCACTAAAGCGACGGGGGGACTTCGGATATGTACGGATTTCCGGGACCTTAACCTCGCTTTCCCAAAGGATGACTTCCCCTTACCTAGCATTGATCAACTTGTTGATCTCACTACGGACCATGAGATGCTTTCTCTCATGGATGGTTTCTCAGGATACAATCAAATTTTAGTAGCCCCAGCCGATCAACATAAAACCGCCTTCATTACCCCCTTGGGGAACCTTCTGCTATCGTGTCATGCCATTTGGCCTTAAGAATGCTGGTGCGACCTATCAGCGGGCTATGACTTACATTTTTCATGACATTATGCACACTATCCTTGAGGATTATGTCAATGATCTTCTTGGAAAATCCAAACATCGCAGTGAACATCTCGATGTTTTAACCATTATTTTCGATCACCTGTTACAATACTATGTTCGTCTTCAACCAAAGAAATGTGTCTTTGGCATCCTTTCGGGAAAACTCCTTGGTTTTATCATCTCTTTGCATGGTATTGAGGTCGACCCAGCTAAAGTCAAAGCTATCTTAGAAATGACCCCACCCACTAACCTAAAACAATTACGTAGTTTGCAGGGTAAACTCCAATCTATCCGGCGTTTCATCTCACAACTCTCGGATCGATGTCAACCTTTCCATCATCTCCTTAAAAATGACATTGTCTTTCAATGGAGCGAAGAGTGCCACCAAGCCTTTGAGGCTCTTAAAGCTTATCTCTTGCAGCCACCCGTGCTTATCCCACCTCAGGACGATCGCCCTTTCTACCTTTACCTTTCTGCCACTGACCATGCTGTAGGAGCCATGCTCGCACATCGTGACTCCGAGCATCGAGAACAAGTAGTTTATTACATAATCCGTACTCTTGTGGATTACGAGACTAGGTATACACATGTAGAAAAGTTGTGCCTAGCCCTATCATTCGTAGCCACCAAACTCCGACATTACCTCCTGAATCACAAAACTTTTGTCATCACCAATACTGACCCCATACATTATATGTACGCCAAACCTCATCTAAACCAATGCATCACCCGATGGCTTATGCTCCTCGCTGACCTCGACCTTGAGTTTGTACACCAGAAATCAATCAAAGGACAAACTATTGCAGACCAACTCGCAGAAGCCCCTTTACCTGGGGAACAATTTACCAATTTTACTTTCCCTGACGAACTCATCGCCATTCTTTCACTCAGTGATGAGTCTTATCCAATGACCCTCTTCTTCGATGGATCTAAATGCCAGACGCGGCGGAGGGGCCGGTGTTGTTCTCATTCCTCTTGATGGTGAACCTATGCCTCTTTCATTCAGGCTCGATTTCCCCTGCACTAACAATACAGCGGAATACGAGGCCCTTGTTTTGGGTCTCCACGTTGCGTTACACTTAGGTGTCAAATCTATTAATATTTTTGGTGACTCTCAATTGGTAGTAAATCAAGTTACTGGCATCTACCAATGTAAAAATGAGGAACTTCAAAAGTACAAACATTACGTGGATTCACTTTTGACCTTATTTACTCATTATTCTATCCAAACCATTCCACGCTCAACTAATAAATTTGCGGATACTATGGCTTGCTTGGCCTCACAAATTCCTACCTCACCAACTGACTCTGACATATTTGTCTTGGTCCAACAACTCTTTTCCCCATCTTACTTAGTCCCGGATGTTTGTATGGTAAATAATGTATTTGCTGATTCGCAGGATACCTGGTATCACCAATTTCACGACTACCTTACAACCTCTGTTCTCCCACCTGACCTTACTAGTAATGGCAAACGTGCTTTTCTTAAAAGTGTTTCTCATTATGTCATCATGGGGGGACTCCTCTATAAACGTGGCTTTGATGGTATCCTCCTTCGATGTCTAACCGGTGCTGAAGTCACCCATACCATCCAACAAGTCCATGACGGAATTTGTGGTGGGCACTTTAGTGGCCTTGCCATGGCCAAGCGGATCCTTCGCCTAGGATATTATTGGCCTACTCTTAATAAAGACTACTACGAATATGTTAAGCGTTGTGTTATGTGTCAACAACATGCCAACCTTCAACATACTCCCAGCCATCCGCTACAGGTTGCACAAGATCTTTGGCCTTTCTCACAATGGGGTTTAGACCTTATTGGTGAGATTCACCCACCTTCTTCGCAACGTCACCGTTGGATCATCACAACAACCGAATATTACACTAAATGGGTGGAGGCTGTTCCACTCATTTCAACCAAAAAGGAGAAAATTGTTGAATTCATTAATCATCACATTATTTGTCGTTTTGGTGTTCCTCATCGCCTGATAACTGATAATGGAAAATCTTTCAAAAATAAGTTGTTACGAGCCCTTTGTGACAACTTTGGTATCAAACTTAGCTTCTCGTCACCCTACTATCCACAAGCAAATGGTCAAGCCGAATCTTCTAACAAAACCTTAACCAAAATTCTCATGAAAGTCGTTAACGATTCTGGGGAAAAATTGGCATGATCACATCCCCTTTGCCCTTTGGGCTTATCGTACCAGCATTCATACTTCCACTAATGCCACACCATTCTCTTTGGTGTATGGTACCGAGGTTGTCTTGCCTCTCGAAATACAAATCCCTTCCCTCAGAATATCTCTCCAGGATATTCTCACCAATGATGACTTCCACCAAGAGCGGTTAGCCCAATTGGAGCTTCTTGACGAGCGTCGTCTTATCGCTCTTGACCACCTTCAAATTTATCAAAAGCACATCAAGCGTGCTTATGATAAGTGAATTCATGAGCGTACCTTTAAGATTGGTGATCTTTTCCTCAAAGAGAATCAACATGTAACCAAACTAGAAAAGAGCAAACGTGGAAAATTTTCTCCTAATTGGATTGGGCCTTACATTATCACTCACACTTATGGATCAGGTACTTATCATTTAGCTTTGCTTAATGGTAAACCTGAGCCTGAACCCCTTAATGCCTTGCATCTCCGACCATTCTACTGTTGAATTTAGTGTTACATCACTTCTTATCTACCTTGCCACTCATCCCTTGAGCTCATTTACCACCTCATACACCTTGTTTCATGCATCTCAAAGTAAAATCAAACTCACATGGTTTGATCATCACCTCCTCTTAAAGATGCCTTCCCTTTTTAGTCTGGTCCATGACTTAAAAGTATCAAAATAACAAGTTCTCAATTATACAATTCTGGGATATTCTTGAGTCAAACTTCCTGCAAAACTAGATGCTTCATGCCAAATAGACATCTAGACCTCTAAGCTATAAACTAGACTGCTCCCTCGAAGGACAGCTATGTGCAAAGCCACGTCTACTACTATAACTAGACTGCTCCCTCGAAGTAGCTATGTCTCAATGCTCTGCTACTATAAATAGACTACTCCCTTGGAAGGACAGCTATACAAATTCAGCCTCTATCAGAAGCTTCTCTCATTGATCAGCTTCATGAAGACCTCAAGAACAACAAAATGCATATCCCATATAGACTTCCCGCATCGATCAGTCTATATCCAGAAAAATAAAAGCAATATTCCAAAGTCACTTTTGAGTCATGGACTTGTCTATTTAGGTTTGGTTCTCTTTCCATCAGAATAATCACCTTATAACAAGTTCTCTGCAGCCCCAGGTATACCATCCACCTCACCTCACCATTCTTCAAAACAACAAAACTCAAGGGACGTGATGTATATCCGATATATTGTGATTATACAACTCTTTTCACCTATCAACTCACCTCAAGGTACGTAGGGATTCAAGCTCATCCTACGATAATACGTGCTTTGTTTAGCTCTTTCTTCAACTATGGGACACTTTTGCCTCTTTTACTGGATTATGTGTTCACCAATCTGGCACAACCTCCCTACTGTAAGTTGGCCTATTATCACCAATCCGGCACTATGATAATTCTTCACCGGGAACTCCTCGTGCTATGATTATTTACTAATGCACAGCCTTTAGTTTGGTGGATGTAATCTGGAAACAAAACAACAACCGATAACACAAGAATACCATCGACTATGATAAGACAGAATGATGACAAATCTGAAATATCAAAGTAAATTATAATATTAACATGAAATTGTTACAATCTCACCCATGGTACTTCAAGTGTTACTTTCACTTGTCTTTCAAGACTATGGGAGAAACTTTACAATTACACCTCTTAATGGCTTCTTCAACACACCTTTAAACTGATGGCTTCCTTTGCACACTTCCTACAATATTTCTCACTACTTCCTTCTATGCTAAATGAGGGGGGTGGCCTCTCTATTTATAGAACTTCCAGGCTTATCCATCTTATCTCTAAGATAGGATAAGAAATCCACTCTGACGAATCATATTCCATACCTTAACTCTTATCTGTACATGTAAGCTTATCTGTTAAGATAAGATAAACCTTATCATTTTACATGGGTTCCACATTTTTAGACTTTTTACAAATAAAATACACAAAATATTTATGACCTCACTCCTTGTCCTTATTACCAATATAATATTTCTAATTCCTAATCATGTAGACCCTACTTCTCTAATTACCCAAACTTTGACATTTTAACATTACCGGACCACTTACGACAAATATTTACTTTTTACAACATTCCTATTGTATTTTGACTGTTACCATACTCCACATTATTGGCGGCACCGTACTGACGGCACCGTTATCTTCTATCAGACGCTACTACTAATTATACTTAACAACATCCTATTCCTAATACATACATTAATGAAATAGAAATTATGGAGGAAAATTTTAGTGTCGACATCTTCCCCCTTCCTAGCTTCTACTCCGTCCTCGGAGTAGACTATTCTGGTGCTTGGAAAATCTTTAACTTGTCGTGGTTGACCCATTTCGTAATGGGAGTGCCATCCAATTCCTCCAGTCGGTATGTACCATTTTCATGCACAGCTGCTATTTTGTAGGGCCCCATCCATTTTGGAAGAAATTTTCTCTGTCTTCTTTTTTTGTATCTGGAATCATATACTAGAACCAAGTCATTCACATGAAATGGAGACCAATCGGATCTTTTGATCAAAGTATTCCTTCTGCTTCATTTTCTTCTTATAGCTTGTATCCTTTGCTATTTCCTCATTTCCTCTAGCAAATGAAGATGTACCAACCTTTCTTTTACTGAATCACTTTCATCCATCCTTTCATTTTTCATAACTCTCACAGTGGGAATATCAAACTCAATAGGAAGAACTGGATCAATGCCATAAGCCAACTGAAATGGGGAGTATCCTGTTGCTGACTTTGATGTTGCCCTATATGCCCACAATGTTGCATGAATCCTTTTATCCCACTTATGTACCTGCAAGGCTGCATCTTTTGCTAGAATTTGACACAACACAAAATTTGTTCGTTCCACTTGTCCATTTGTGCTTGGCTTGTATGTTGTTGCCTTCCTATGCTTAATAGAAAACTTGTTGACTAGGGCTTCTACCACCTCATTAATGAAGTGGCTTCCTTGATCTGTTACAATTTCTAATGGACAACCAAATCTGGTGACAATGCGTTCATATATGAACCTTGCCACTTCATCCATGGAAGCTGTTTTCAATGGCCTAGCTTCAACCCACTTGGTTAAATAATCTGTGGCAACTACAATATACTTATTTTGGCGTGGGGTAGTTGGAAGTGGACCTACAATATCTATTCCCCACTTTTCAAAGGGACCAAGTGGAAGAATAGGGACATAATGGAGCTGATGAAGTCTTACGGTTACCATGTGTTTGACAAATATCACATGTCTTACAATAATTATAACAATCTCTAAAAAGAGTGGGCCAGTGATAACCTGCATCCAAGATCCTTCTTGCTGTAAGTTGTCTAGAGAAGTATCCTCCACATGTACCATTGTGGAATTCTTCTAGCAGCTCCTTTCCTTGATCACGTCCAACTGCCCTCTTGTACTTCTCCATCAGGTCCTATTCGAAATAATACTCCATGCAGAATAGAATATGGATGACTGGCTTGAGTAATCTTTCTCTTAGTCTTTGCATTGGCACCATCAGGAAACTTGAATTCATTCAGATAATTCCAAATATCTATGTATTCACTAGGGATTGTGTCAAGGGATAACAATGCTGCATCGGGGAAATCATCATCATCACAAGATGATCCTAAACCATCATAGGCTCGAGAGAGTGCATCTGCATTGACATGCTTCTTTCCTGGCCTATCTATAATATCAAATTCAAATTCTTGTAGCAAAATTATCCATCTTGCTATCCTCCCTGATGGGTTAGGCTTATTTACAATATATTTTAGAGCCTGATGATCTGTTACAACTATAAATTTTTACCCTAGCAAGTAATTTCTAAACTTCTTTACAGCAAAAATGATAGCCAGAGCCTCTTTTTCAGTTACAGTATAATTTACCTCAGCACTGCTCATTTGTCTGCTCCCAAAGTAAATTGGATGTTCATTCCCATTTTCATCCTTTTGGCTCAAAGTACTTCCTAGTGCTGCATCTGAGGCATCAGTGTACACAATGAATGGCTTGCTCCAATCTGGATTCTTCAAAATAGGTGAAGACACCAGGGCTTCCTTCAGTTGTCCAAAAGCTTCATGCGCCTTATTTCCTGGTTCATAAGTAACATCCTTCTTCAAGAACTGGGTTAGTGGCTGTGCAATCTTTGAGAAATTCTTGATGAACCTTCTATAGTAACCCACATGGCCTAAAAATGATCTCAACTTACTTCTATTCATAGGAAATGGTAAATCTTTGATTTTTGAAACTTTATCAGGATCAGTACCAATACCATCTCTGGATACAACATGCCCTAACAAAACACCTTTAGAACATCCAAAGACACACTTTGTAGGGTTTAGTGAGGCTTGTGCTTCATCTAACCTTTGAAATGTTGTCTCCATCTGGTGCAGGTGGTCCAACTTGCTCCCATAGATGCAAAAATCATCCAGAAATACTCTGATGAAGGTCCCAATGTAGGGTTCAAACACCCTATTCATCAAACGCTGGAATGTTGCTGGAGCATTACACAACCCAAAAGGCATAACTCTATAAGCAAACGTTCCCCAAGGAGTGGTGAACGTGGTCTTCAGCTGATCTTTCTCTGCTATACGAACTTGGTTGTAGCCGCTATATCCATCAGCAAAACTATAGCACTCCTGGCCAGCTACTTCGTCCAAGATCTGATCTGAAAATGGAAGAGGGTAATGATCCTTCTTTGTTGCCTTATTGAGCTTCCTGTAATCAACACAAATGCGTAGCTTCCCATTCTTTTTTATTGAGATCACAATGGGAGAAACCCATTCTGAATTCTCCACAGCAAATATGAATCCTGCATCAAGCAACTTATCTATTTCTTCTTTTACAGTCTTGGAAAAATTAGGATTCATTCTATATGGCATTTGCTTTATGGGCTTAGCACCATCTACCAGCTCAATACAATGTTCTACCCAACTTACTTGACGGAGTTCCTTGTAATCAAAAGTGAATAGGTGTATGTACCTTCGAAAGAGCTGGAGGTAGGATTCCTTCTCACTCTCCATCACAACATCACCAATCTTTATTTGTTGGAGATGATCATCAATTTCTTCTTCAGATAATTTTATGGGGTCATGAGTTGGTGTGACTGGAAGGATATCCATGACTGAAACATCCACCTCACTTTCTTCATCTTCAGTGTCCACTTCACTGGTACTAGAGTAATCAGAGGATGTCCAATCATCAGTTTCATCACTTGAATCCACAGGTTCTGCCTTATGATGTCGAGGGATCACATTTATCTTCACCCTCTCTCTACCACGTCCAAGTGTCATGAAACCTTCATTCCAGTAGTTTCTTGCATGAACTCTCCTTAGCCATGGTCTTCCCAACAACATTGGGTACGCAACAGTACCATTTTTCATCACCTGAAAGTCTACCACACATACAACACCCATAACAGATATTGCCACATTTGAAACTACACCTTCTGGTTTAGTTTTTCCCTTATTTAATGACCTTAACATAAGTGTTGAGGGGCGATCAATTTTTAAACCCAACATATTCATTACAGACTCGGTCATTACATTAACTGCAGCACCTCCATCAACTAAGACATCATGAATTGAAATACCATTACATAATACCTCAGCTTGTGGAGCATAGGGATCTGCCTCTGCCTCCAAAACAGGGACCTCAACCTCCTTCCTTCTTCGAGCATTGAGTCCACTTCGCAACTCCCGCCTCTTCTCAGAAGACATAGCCAAGAGTTGACCATATGTAATATTTGCAGGCCTTTTGGACAGATCTTCTAAGATGGAGTATGGTCCTTGCCCCTGTGAAATCAGAAAATCCTGCACACCCAACTTTCTTCTCCTATGTTTCTTATTAGTTTCTCATTTCATCTTCTTAGGATCATTTCCATCTTGATTATCTTTTTCTTTCTTTCTTTTTGTTACAAACACATCTACTTCATTATTTCTGCTCCTATCTACTACATCAAAAGAATTCACAGGTGCTTTTCCTTTATCATTATCTCTTGTACCAGATGTAGAAGCTCTATCTGGACAATTATACTTATAATGACCCTTTTTATAACAACCATAACATACAACTTCAGAAATATTTCTTTTTGGACCTCTATCTCCTCCCTGAGAACTAAATTCCTTTCCTTGAAGAAGATTAATAGTTAACTGACCCATCTTTTTGAGCAGATCTTCATACTCAGTAGATGTACTAGGAGAAATATTTGTGCTCACCGGGAGTGGTTGTGGATTCTGGACCAAAGGTGCTGGTGTAGGCTCTACTTTAGCAACAATTTCTTTGGGCTCCTCTTCCATGCTTTCTTCTTGCCTTCTTGCAATCTCCTTTGCTTGTTCAATGGTAGCTGGGCTGTCATACTTCACTCATTGTCTGATCTCTGGCTTCATCCCAAGAATGAAGTGCTTACAGAGGAGATTATCCATGCCATTCATCAACCCATCCGCTAATCCTTCCTTCCGGATCTGGGCATCGAGCTTCCTCCTTAGCTCTAGAACACGAGCATGATAATCCCTTATCTTCTCCTTCTCTCCTTGGGATAGCTTTGTGATCTCGATCATGAGATCTGCATATTTCTGTTGTTCACCAAATTCTTCAAGAAAACTTTCAGTTAATAAATCCCATGAGTTTTTCACATTATCACCTAGTGTTTCAAACCACCTAAGTGCTGAACCATCCAAAAAGGTAGGAAAAAATTCAGTCCATTGTTCCCTTCTTATAAGGCCATTACAAATACAAGATCGTTTTAAACTCTTGAATGAAAGAAGAAGCATCTTCATTAGATTGAGCTGAAAAAACAGGAATCTTTCCCATTTTCAAAAGTAACCACCGTGAAATACCAACCCACAAGTACAATCAACAAGACTTATGTGCACAAATAATTGGAATCACTATAATAGAAAGTGACTTTACACCTTTCTACAGTAAAATAGAAATGACCACGGTAAACTATGGTAAAACTTGACTTACTACGGTAAAAACTGACTTTACTGTGGTAAACACTATTCACAGTAAAAAGTGAAGTTACTGCGGTAAATACTATTCACGGTAAAAAGTGACTTTACTGTGGTAAATACTATTCATAGAACTTTACATGGTAACTACTATTCATGGTAAAAATGACTTTACCATGGTAACTACTATGCACAGTAAAAACAAGGTTACCCTCCAATTGATTTTTGACTAAGTGGGAATATCTCTCCAGAAAATCCACCAACGAGGAATGGTCCTGGCAACGGAACCAAAATGTCATCACCAATCCGGCACTATGATAATTCTTCACCGGGAACTCCTCGTGCTATGATTATTTACTAATGCACAGCCTTTAGTTTGGTGGATGTAATCTGGAAACAAAACAACAACATAACACAAGAATACCATTGACTATGATAAGACAGGAATGATGACAAATCTGAAATATCAAAGTAAATTATAATATTAACATGAAATTGTTACAATCTCACCCATGAGGTTCTTCAACCAAGACTATGGGAGAAACTTTACAATTACACCTCTCAATGGCTTCTTCAACACACCTTTAAACTGATGGCTTCTTTTGCACACTTCCTACAATATTTCTGACTACTTCCTTCTATGCTAAATGAGGGGGGTGGCCTCTCTATTTATAGAACTTCCAGGCTTATCCATCCTATCTCTAAGATAGGATAAGAAATCCACTCTGACGAATCATATTCCATACCTTAACTCTTATCTGTACATGTAAGCTTATCTTGTAAGATAAGATAAACCTTATCATTTTACATGGGTTCCACATTTTTAGACTTTTTACAAATAAAATACACAAAATATTTATGACCTCACTCCTTGTCCTTATTACCAATATAATATTTCTAATTCCTAATCATGTAGACCCTACTTCTCTAATTACCCAAACTTTGACATTTTAACATTACCGGACCACTTACGACAAATATTTACTTTTTACCAACATTCCTATTGTACTTTGACTGTTACCGTACTCCACATTATTGGCGGCACCGTACTGACGGTGCCGTTATCTTCTATCAGATGCTACTACTAATTATACTTAACAACATCCTATTCCTAATACATACATTAATGAAATAGAAATTATGGAGGAAAATTTTAGTGTCGACATGGGTAAATCCATCACTACTACTGCACTTAATGCCTAGTCTCATCTGGGCATTGACCCTTTAAATCGACGGGGAGTTATAAGGTCACAGTGCACACACTATAGCCATCCAATCTTTTGTGAATGATTCACCATCCTGCTAAATTTCCAAGTATATAGCGAAGTTTGCACGCATGAGGATATTGCTTTGAGTCGGTGTCAATAATTGACACAGACCCCTTCAGTATTGTCTTGGTACCACGTACTGAATTATTTCACGTACGTTAACACCTCTTTCACGTACTTTGGGTATATAAAGGGTGAATTTCTTCCACGTACCATTGGGTATATCAGAAGGGAGCATATATAGAAAGGTTTGGTATATCACTCCTGACCCTATATTGAGATTGGGAGACCTTATACCTGGAGTGATAAGAGCCAAACCCTTGTCAGACCATTTTTTGCAAAATGGGCACCAATGCACCCAAATTTTTTCTTTCCAGATTCACAACTACTTAGAGGAAACAACTATGCTGCATGGAAGACAAAAATTAAGACACTACTTGAGTTTGAAGACCTCTGGCCTGTTGTGATGGTACTCTAACCAGATCAACTACTGATAAAACACAACAATGATAGTTTGATAGAGCCAATCAGAAAGCCAAACTCATCATCTTGTTTGGAGTGTCCGTAAGATGTGTGCAAGTTCCACATTAGAGATGCCACATCAACCAAAGAAGTGTGGGATAAGTTGAGCACAGTATATGAGGCCAAAGAACAAGAATGTCATACTCAATTTACTATCAGTTACATACATTGAAGTTCCAAATTCAAGAACAATGAGAAAATTGAAGCTTTCCTTAAGAAGAGTTGCAGAGTTGAGGGCTTCACTATTCTAGCCAAAAGTGGTCAACCAGATGAGGAATCGTTCCCATTTTCCTTGAGAGCACTCCCTCTTCTTACCAATCCTTTTTGTGACAACATAATTATGTTTCTAGATACACAGTTAGTTTGACAAAAATCTGGTAAACCTACTACAACAAGAGGAAAGAATGCACAAGAAGGATGATGAAGAATGAGCAGGCAACTCTTCTTCAATCATCAAATGGAAAGGAAAATTTCACCCAATTTCTTACAAAGTCCCAACATGAGGTATTCAACATCAGAGGGGAAAACAACAAAGAAGCAATGTCCAATCTTGAAAAGAGGACATCAACACACCTTAAAGATTGGGTTTACACTTACTATAGAAAACGGTTCATCAAGAAACTTTGGACCTCAAACAACTTAAAAAACCTCTCACTTTAAGGGACATTCAAACTATCAATCAAGATAGGGCAAGAAAAAGGGGAACTGGAAAAGAAGACCCCATCAATAGGTAATATTGCTGAGCAAGATAAGAACAGTCAGACAATGAACATACTTTAGACTTGTTCACTTCTTAAATCAAGTGAACCATCCACTTCATCTAGTGATCTGGTATGTTGATTCGGGTAACTTGACACATGACTGGCCATCCAAGAGATTGGTTTATTTCAATGAGGGACACACCATCAACTTTGAATCATGTTTCATTGGGAGATGATTCTTCATATACAAAAGGGGATTGGGAACATTTCAACTACCCCTTGGTTCATGCATTTGACTTGTAGACTATCAGATGTCTTATATGCACCTGGGTTGACAAAGAATTTTCTTTCAGTCAGTCAACTCCTTGATCACAACCTAAAAATTGACTTTGATAGTCATTTCGGCAAGAAAACATGTTTGATTCAAGATAAATCAAGAGGCTCAAAAATAGTTGCAAAAGCCTCCAATGTGGGATGCATGTTCCAATTTGATTTTGTCCACAAGAGATGATCAAGCACTTGTGGCTAAAAGACACACACCTCAGCTATTGGGCATCAGAGATATGGTCACATAAGTTTCAAGTATCTCGAGACACTTCACCGGGCAATATGGTAAAGGATGGCTACTCTCAAAGCATACATTGACAAGTGTCCTCACTTGCCTAGCAGGAAAAGCAACATAGAGTACTGTTCCAGAAGAACACATATCGAGCTCATGGAAAGCTTGATCTGGTTCATACCGATATTTGGGTCCATGCAACCAAGTCATTCTGGATTTAATACTTCATGCTTTGTGTTGATGACTACTCAAGAAAAATGTGGATTTTTTGTCTTCGAAGAAAAGATGAAGCCTTTGAAACATTCAGAAGTTCAAAGTAGCTTGTTGAGAATGAAACTGGTCATCACATCAAAACTCTTTGCTCAGATTGAGGGGGGGAATTCACAAGTAATGAGTTCAAATACTACTACAAACTCATGGGATTCGTCGACAAATGCCTCCTCCACACACACCGCAGCAGAATGGTATTGTTGAGAGAAGAAATCGTACTATCATGGAAATGGTGCGATGCATGATTGATGACTTCTGGTTTAACAAAGACATTTTGGGCAGAAGCAATAAAAAACAGTGTATTTGTTGAACAGAGTGCCCACAGTAGCTCTTGAAGGAGTAACACCACAAGAAGCATGGTCAAAATGGAAACCATCATTTGCACACCTTAGAGTATTCAGGTGTAAAGCTAGCATGCACATACCCAAGAAGAACAGAAAGAAGTTGGACATGAAAGTCACAAAAACTTGATCTTCATTGGATACAGTGAAGAACTACTTGGGTACAGATTGATGGGATCCTAAAGACCAGAAAGTATACACAAGCAGAGATGTTGAGTTCTTTGAGAAGAAGGAAGTAGAGCTCCTCTCAAGACTCACAAACATGTAGATTACACCTCTTGTAAAAACAGAATTTGATGTTCCCACTAATGATGAAAGTGATGAATTGGGATGATGGTGAAAATCATGATAGAACCACAAGCCAATGGAACAGTAAGTATTACCTAAAGTGGTATACTAATTAATTAAGAGATGCAAGAATGGATGCTCCACCTAGATACATCCATCCCCTGGACCTAGGACTCGCAGTAAAGCAAGAGAAGAAGGTCAATTTGCTTTGATGAGTAGAGTTATTGAAATAAAGATGAGCCCTCTACAGTCTAGGAAGCCCTACAGTCAAAAGCTTGGAAAGATGCCATGGATTCAGAATATCAGTCAGTGATGAAGAATAACACTTGACAACTTGTCAATCTTCCACCAGGGAAGAAACCCATTGGATGTAGATGGATATTCAAAACTAAGTACAAAGCAGATGGGACTAGTGACAAGTATAAAGCAAGACTTGTAGCAAAGGGGTATGCACAAAAAGAAGGCATTGATTATGAGGAGACATTTTCTCCCACAGCCAAGATCAAGACAATCAGGATGATCTTTTCTCTAGCTGCACAATTTGGTTGGAAAGTCCACCAAATGGATGTAAAAAGTGCCTTCCTAAATGGATATTTGCAAGAAGAAGTCTATATGACTCAACCTGAGGGATATGTAATACCTGGTCAAGAAGAAATGATTGTATGCAGACTCATAAAATATCTGTATGGCCTCAAACAGGCACCCCGGGCATGGTACATCAAAATTGATGAGCATCTCATACAGTCATGGATTTGTTAGGAATCCATATGATCCCAATATCTACCTTAAAAAGCAAGGGGGGAGATTGTGATTGTGGTTGTTTATGTTGATGATCTAGTCATTAGTGGCAATTTAGTGAGGATGATCGATACAACAAAGAAAGATCTTAAACAATCATTCAACATGATAGATCTCGGGCTCATGCACTATTGTCTTGGGTTGGAAGTATGGCAGAAAGAGAATCATATTTTGTGTCGCAGATGAAATATACCAAGACAACGCTCGAGAAATTTAGGATGATGGATTGCACACCTATTGCTACACCTATGGAAGTGAGATTCAGTTATCTCATTCAGATCCATCTCACTGAGGTAAGTGTAACTCTCTATCGGTAGTTGATTGGGAGTCTCATTTACCTGACATACACTAGACCAGATATCATCTTTGCAGTCAGCTATCTATCATGCTTCATGCAAGAACCCAAATATGTCATTGGAAAGCAGCAAAGAGAATATTGAGATATCTCAAAGGGTACAGTGGACCTTGGTCTAGAGTACAAGAAGAACAAAAACTTCTTCTTGACTGGATATTCAGATTCAGATCATGCAAGAAACATTGATGATAGGAAATCAACTTTAGGATTTGTCTTCTTTATGGGATCTGGACCAATATCATGGGGAAGTAAGAAACAACACTTTGTTTCTCACTCTTCCACAGAAGTTGAGTATCGAGCTGCAGGTGAAGCTGTCTGTGAAGTGATATGGCTACGCCGAATACTAGAAGGACTTGGTCTACCACAACAAAATCTACTCCATGTATGTTGATAATGAAGGTGTTCTCAAAGCTTGTTCACAATCCAGTATTTCATGAGAGAACAAAGCATATTGAAGTACAGGTTCATTTCATACGTGAGCATGTCTTGAAGCACAACATACAGCTCCAGTTTTGTCCTACAGCTGAACAGAAGGTAGATGTTTTCACTAAGTCACTTGCACGTGACAAATTCACACTGTTCAGAGAGTTCCTCTCCACTTCATTGGAAACTATGCAAAATTAAGGGGGGGAATGTTAGCATAATTTAGCATAGGCATATTTATTGCATTTTATTGCATTGTCTTTTATTTAATAATGTGCAACATGTGCACTCTAGTCTAGTGACTTGCATTCAATATTGTTATGTTGGATAACATTCAATATTGGTATTAGTAGTAATTACATGTGCATGTGAGATGGGTCTTATCATCTCGTAGTTGGTGCCTGATAGGGTGTCATGTCTATCCATATGAGGCTGTCTAATATCTATAAATATTACAGCTCTTGCATTGTTATGTAATCTGATTTCATGATCAATAATATTTGTGAGGCTTCCGTCCCTCTTTGGTCATTGCAATCTTATTCTATTCTATCATTTGGTATCAGATTTATACCATCTGGTAATCAATTTGAAGGTGGTTTAGCATAGTATTTCCTCTTGCCTTAAAATCTATTTAGGTATGACATTAGGTGCAATTGAATCTTAAACCATCTCGTTCGATTCTTGTAATCTGATTAGGAGTATTAAGTCACTAAAATATGGTTTTTCACCTCATTTATAATTCTTGCAATAGTAGTAGAACTTCTTCACGTAATATAAAATAGTACTTTCGAAATTTATGCAGCTATCAAGTGACACAAAGAAATTAGACCTAATTTTAAACACTATAAATGAAATGAGTCTACAGAGTATAACATCGGTTGATGAGTTCTAGGAACATGAAGTTTCCACTGAAGTCCTTAAGCTGATTTATGACATTGAATTTTTGTTGAATATAGGATACAAATTGTACTTAAGGTGGGATTAGGCATTTGAGCCAATATAGAGTCACACTAAATCAATTATAAAAACACCTTCTGCAAGCCTCCTCTTGTAACATATTTGGCTAACTAGGTCATGTCACATTCAAAAGACTCTAGTAGGAAAATACCATAGTTCTGCTTAAGAGTTTTAATGCATAGCAAGTTTCACTGTGGAACCTTAAGTACATGGATAATAAATGAAACTCTAAATCTAAAATTCTTCATGTTGCTTCCATAGAATCACTATTACATTCTGATTGCTCACCTCGAACAAATTATGGTTTACCAATGTTGGATTTTACGTTATTCAATTTTCATCCCCTGCCTAAAAGATTAGAACAAACAATTTCAAGTATCCACTCACCTGACCATCAAATGTTGAAGGACAGAACTATGAGCAAATGTAACGGTTACTTCAAAGTATACATATGAATGCAATGCTTAAAACAAACAAACAAGGTTACATGTAAGACATCTAATCAACCCCTTTCAGTAGAAATGGTTCAAGGAAGAGGATAGGTTCAAAATAGTGAAGCCATATTCCACCACTAAAGGTGTCATTGTAAAACTTATATAGATAAGGTTCCAAGTCTTCGGTCTAAACTGCAAAAGAAACATCAAATGAGAATCCATATTCAGAACTACTACCTATTCAAGATCAATAGGTTTTCTTTTTCTATATTTGCCACATTGGTCCAAATGGCGCACCTATTTCTAGATTAATCCTTGGGTTCAAACTTGACTTTCAAACAAGCGCATCAAAGCTACTCCAATTGTTATAGAGCCACAATGAGAGTCCACACTAGCATATGAAAGTCTAGTCTCAGGGGAAGGTTTACTCCATAACGACAGTGTAAAATTAAATTCTTTCAAAAGAGAAGACCTTACTGAGCATGGTATCAATATTTACAAATTAACTTAAGGTGGGGTAAAATGGGACCAAATATCCATATAAGAGATGTAGGAATTTTTTATTTAAAGTGTCTTATCATGAATAGTTCCTATTCTAAACCATAACATCTTGCAAATAGTAAGTTAGGTTAATTATGAAATGAGCCTAATTTTGAGCATTCCATTTAGTCATCATCATAGAACCCTTAAAAAGGGATTGCAGTCGAGGGTTGTTGAACTTCCTCACAGCAAAAAATATTTAGTGAGGGAATCTGATTTAAGTTACCTCCAGTGTACATTCATTTTAAAGGTAAAATGTATGATGGGTTTCCAATGACTTCACAAATAGGGTTAGGGTGCTCAATGAAGAATCACCTTGGGCACACTCGTACCCTTCACAAATACATAGAATAAGGAAACAATAAAAGGAAACAAGGCATCGATGAAAGAGCCAAATGAATCTAGCACATTTTCATTAAAAGGTAGGGGTGATCCACGTGGACTTTTGGAGAGACTCTTTAAAATATTGAAATAGCACCCATCAAACCAAATAAAATGGCCATATATAACATAGTACAATTTTTGCATATACAGTAAGACTTTCTTCATACCAATACATATCGAAAATCTTCTATCTAGAATCATACTCAATTATCTTACACCTTCAGGATTAAATGTCATGTTATGTCAAATTACTTACAAGACATGCCAATGCCATGATATTTACTTACATCTATTTCTTCAACTACAGAATTTGTTTACTTTGATCCTATTAGGGATTCTACTAGAAATTGACATTGCATGCCACCTTTAACACTACTACAAAGAGGGGTTGACATTTGAGACATTAATAGAGACAAAATTTGACTAAATTGTCTCAAATAGAGACAATAAAAAAGTTGCATATCATCTCTATTATTGTCTCAAAGCGGGTGTCTCTAATATTGTCTCTAATTATTGTCTCTCAAGAGACAATAATGATTGATACATATTTTGTCTCTTGAGAGACAATATCATTTTCGTCTCTCTAGAGACAATATCATTATTGTCTCCTTAGAGACAATACCGAATACTAACATTTTGTCTCTCTGGAGACAATACTAATTTCAATTTTTATTGTCTCTCTAGAGATGATACGAATTTAAAGAATGAAAAATATGAATTTTAAAACTACATAATAACCAAATATCAATGAAGTTACATATCATCTATGATGTCGAAGTGGTCTGGTAATTAATATTATAAATTAACAACAATTTGATTTAAATATTGTGCCCAATAATGGGTCCACAAATATTTTATTAATATCAAATAAGATAAGATACAAAAGGGTGTCTGAATTCCGTTAACCCTTGAAATACAATGATAAAATACAAAAGGGTGTCTGAATTCCGTTAACCCTTGATATACAATATTAGCACCTTCTCTCCACCAAACTTCAAGTGATCCATATGATTCCCTAGTGCTACTTTGAAGTTATTTTTCTTAACTTCGATTTTGAGCAACTTCCTTTTTGAGCAATTGTCTCTCCATCGACAGCAATCATCTTCATGTTCTTCGCTTTGATTGTCTCAACTTTGATGCAATTCTCTACTTATCGTTAGCAACGAAGGTGCATTGGATTCTAAGAAATTATGATCACATATTTTACTCCAATTCTGCCAAAAGTATTCACAAATTGCATTTAAATTAGGACAATAATTAGTTTTTACTAAATCGACTTGATCTTTACATTTTGTTATAAAAAATTAGTTATCACTAACTCATTACTATCAATCCATTTGTGATGGATAAATTATACCAAGGACTAACCTCAGACATTAAAATCCCTAGAATTCCACACATGCCTAGTGAAAATGTTCCGATATAAGCCTGTACAGAAAAACAAAAAAGAAGCCATTATTCATCTATTTTTTCTTTAGTGGATATTCTACACTACATGCATGAAAATGATTAAAAAGAGAATTACTACTTCATTTGCATCTGCATACCAATATCCTAATTGTAGTGAACAATTTAATTAAATGAAAATAAATCCCAACAATAAAGATGGGTGGATATAAAGATGTGATAAGTGTAATTACCAGTATGTAAAAGGACAATCCAACCACAAATCAACTGACGCTCATTCCTCCAGTAGCAATCTAAAGAAAATTTTCTCTTAATATTCATGTAAATAAGCAATGAAAATCCTTATAACAGCGTTTTATCAAAGCCTAAGTTCATACCATAAGAAGTGGTCGTCTACCAGATTTGTCCATCAGCAATGCACCTATTGTTGTCATTGGCACCTGCCAAGCAATATATACATATTGATAAACACAGAAAATGTGCTTCATCATGGAGACAAGCCAAATGGGGTGTTATTATTTAAGGAATTAGACATATTTGGCACCTACAGTATAGCTATTCCAACTGATGTTTCCAGTCCTATGCTTTGTCCAAGCGACTTGTTAGCTAACATGAATTGTTTCCTGTAAACAATCAAATCCCCATAAATATCACATGAATGAAGAGGTTCCAAGATGAAGGGAAAAAAGTGAACAAACATATAAGAATGTATGAATAATGCATATCATAAGCACAGACCTGGTACGATGTTGTTATTAAGACTTCGGCACCAGCTTCAAGATATTCTTCATGAACCTAATTAATGATACAATAGTAATGCATATAGGAAATCACAGGAATAAGACACAAAGTATATTATCTGTTTAACAGTACAAGAACATTGTTAAGCTTAATGTGAAGTCATATTTACAAAGTAATGGTAAGTCATACCTATTAAATCATCTATCTGGATCTCTTCTCGATGTAGCTGGGGGCATATGTACAGATGGGGTATGGATGACAATTCGATTGGATGCAAAATGCCTTTATGTACTTATGGACTTTGAAGGACTGGGGAGCTTTGAGAGGACAGAGCAAGAGGACATGCTTCTCTCTGTCCTTAATGCAGCTATCAGTAATCTAACGAACTTCAATAAAAAGGTAGGCCGGAAGTCATTATGTATCTTCTCTTCATTTTCTGCTTTGATTTGCATGTTTTACTTGGCTTTGTTACCTTTTAAACTAGTGTAGATACTTGAGATTAACTGGAAATATGATGTGTTACATCTCAGGACTTTCATCTTGACAAGGAGACAGAAAACATGTTTCAACGCTTTCAAAATGGGGTAAACTTGGTTAAGAGTGATGAAAAACTATTCAAGGGACTATTCTTCATAGCAATCAAGGATGTTGATCTAGCTGATGTAGAGGACTTAAAAGATGAGTTTCCTGTAAAGCTGTTACAAATTCGTAAAAGATCCCATGAAAACTTTCTAACAAAGATGTATGGAGGAATGGTTGAACTTGCTGCAATGCCTTCTTTCACCCGAAAAGAATATTATCAAGAAAGTCTGTCTGAAATGGCTTTAACTGTGGAAGAAGATTTAGACCATACCTATCAGAATGGACGTTCCTTCTTGAGAGATTTGAAGCTTGTTACTGCCCAGATAGCAACCAAGGACTGGACCCTGTTGATTTGAAGCGTGTTGCCATGAAAGTGAATATCCTTCATAAAAATTTGGAGTCTGCTGTGAGGGAAGGACAGCTCTCTATGTCAGGAGCCAGCAGGGTGCTTGTGAATTTTGACACTCAAGAAGAAATACATGATGTTCCAATAGAGCTTGGAGATCTCTTGATTGAAGTGCAGGATAGTGGGCTGGAGCTTGCACCTACAGAAGAATCCATTTCAAATGATAAAGTCTTGTCCGATCTAAGATCAAGGCTAGGCACAATTTTCAAAAGAAAAGGTGTAAATGGTGACCAATGGCACTCTGTGTTTCAGAGTTTCTTAGGGGCTTTGATAGAGAGACGGTGTGATCGTGTTCAAAAGTGGCTCTGCAGTAACACAACAGAATTTACTGAATCATGATGTACAGAAGTTGCAATTAGAGGCAGTTGCAACCCTAGCAGAGCTCAAATAGGGTCTCTCTGTCTGTGGTTGCAAGTGCTTTGTCTGTTTCTGGTGATGCATTCTACAGAAAGGCCATTCCTCTGATCACTCCTGCATGGGAAATCATGCATGTATAAAGAACTGCACATATTGTTCTCTTGAAATAGGCCTAGCTGAAGTGGAGGAATGTCGTAATGTGGCGGGTCATGAAGGAGATCATGATTACAAAAGGAGAAACCATACCTGCGGCAAGATTTGAAATGGAACTTGTACAGTGGTTAGAAATTCTATATCACAATGTTTGACATGCTAAAAAGGCTTCAAATCGACCCTTACACTGCTTTATGCTTTCAACATCCTCTGAATTTTGGAGCATAAAAGAAACTGTCTCAGATGTCCATGTATACATAATTGGTGTTTACAAAACATTAAATCAATTCACAGACCTCTAGTTAAGGAAGAAAACAATGTTACTTTCATTTTTGGTGTTGAAGCAGCTAAGTTAGGGATTATCCTCAGAAATAGAAAGAAGACTGGAATTAGAATGATATCCGAAAAGTAGAAATTGTAGAGTAGTTAGCAATTCTATATCACAATGTTTGACATGCTATAAAGGCTTCAAATTGACACTACCATTCCCAAGTGATTCCAATAGTTATGTAAACCAAGAGATATGACATACAAGTTTCCATGCTGTCTTAGAGTAGCATATGGATTTAACAAGATGGACACTAAGATGGGTGCAATGCAAAAATGTATTGTATATTTTATGTACTATGGTGTGCAATTATGTGCTATACATTAACATAGGCTCCGTATTCAATCAGTAACATATGATTTCTATTCAGTCATTACCCATTTGCAACAAATTTTCTATCTTATGGGTTTGTCTATTCTTGTTTCAATACCCTGAACATATTATGTTTATATAAACAATGACACTGCAACAAAAACAAGTATCACTGTCCCAACTGTTATACCTACATCCTCAAGATGATTTTGATAATAGAATGATACATATTAATTCTAAAAACAAATATTAGACATTCTTATAGTTAGGTAGATGAAAATTTAAGGCAACAAAATGCCATAAAACATATATTAGACATAAATAAGTCTGATTAATTTGTTTGAAAGAGATAGAAGGCCTACCAGGCAAGTTTGCCTTCATATCAATTGTCAACTGAATGGCTGACAAACTGCCATTGGGAGAAATTGTTCCCATAATAGCCCGAGAATCACCAACGTGTGCAATCACAAGGTCCTTACCCTGATAGAACACAATGTCAAAGATAAGCTACTGAAAGAGAGGTGTAGGTGGTGAAAAAAATGTCAATCATCAATAAAACTAATTTATTCCTAACTCTGCTGAATTTCCATCATTGAAAAACTCTGCAAGCCAAAAATAACTACAATAATATAGAGAGCATTATAGTGGAATGGACTCCTGAAGTTATGTGGGATATGCCACTTTGTTTGTAGACAACACTAATGAAACACTTGCAAAGTATCACAAGGTAAACACCACAGGAAAGAGAGAGCTCACAAGGCATAACCGTAAAACCTGTGTCGAGTTTTATACCTCTGACACTTAAATTCTTTACTATCGTTCGCCATCACCTGATATACACCCACAAAAATTAATAAACCATCTTGCCAAATCTTTAAACAACAATTCTTTATTAAAAATGCCAAATGATATGGACTCATATCCAAGTCTTAAACATAGAAGAAACATAATTCTTAAATCATCATGCCAAATGATATGGACTCCTACAAGTCTTAAACATACAGCACAATCATCAGTCTTAGAAGTTGGGAATTTACGCCGCCATGCACGGACTGCAGACTCAACTACCATTTTAGCTGCAACAGCTCTAGTGGATGCTGACGAAACAATATTTACAACTTCCAGATTGCTGAGAACATCCCATACCTAGAACAATAAAGACTATTGATTTAGAAAGCATATTTCAAGCATTGGAACACAAAACTTACATTACAAAACTAGTCTTCCTCTTTCATAGATCATAAAGTATTTCAAGGCAGAAGATTTACCCCGTCGGTTGCAAGCACAATAAACTGATCTCTATTTGTTAGCCACCTGTGTGCTACTTCAGGGATAGCAATAACACCAAATTCCTTCAAACAAAAGTCTCCGAACGCTCGGGTCATTGCAAGACCAGGAGACTTTTCATTTGGTAACCATACTCTATGCACATGTGGTTCATCTTGTAAAGCAATCACTCGAACCTTACATTGCTTTATCCTTTCAGCTTCCTCTGAATTTTGGAGCATAAAAGAAACTTTGTCTCAGATGTCCATGCATACATAATTGGTGTTTACGAAACATTAAATCAGTTCACAGACCTCTAGTTAAGGAAGAAAACAATGCCACTTTCATTTTTGGTGTTGAAGCAACTAAGTTAGGGATTATCCTCAGAAATAGACAGAAGACTGGAATTACAATGATATCCGAAAAGTAGAAATTGTACAGTGGTTAGCAATTCTATATCACAATATTTGACATGCTAAAAAGGCTTCAAATCGACCCTTACACTGCTTTATGCTTTCAGCATCCTCTGAATTTTGGAGCATAAAAGAAACTGTCTCAGATGTCCATGTATACATAATTGGTGTTTACAAAACATTAAATCAATTCACAGACCTCTAGTTAAGGAAGAAAACAATGTTACTTTCATTTTTGGTGTTGAAGCAGCTAAGTTAGGGATTATCCTCAGAAATAGAAAGAAGACTGGAATTAGAGTGATATCCGAAAAGTAGAAATTGTAGAGTAGTTAGCAATTCTATATCACAATGTTTGACATGCTATAAAGGCTTCAAATTGACACTACCATTCCCAAGTGATTCCAATAGTTATGTAAACCAAGAGATACAACATACAAGTTTCCATGGTGTCTTAGAGTAGCATGGACTTAACAAGATGGACACTAAGATGGGTGCAATGCAAAAATGTATTGTATATTTTATGTACTATGGTGTGTAATTATGTGCTATACATTAACATAGGCTCCGTATTTAATCAGTAACATATGATTTCTATTCAGTCATTACCCATTTGCAACAAATTTTCTATCTTATGGGTTTGCTATTCTTGTTTCAATACCCTGAACATATTATGTTTATATAAACAACGACACTGCAACAAAAACAAGTATCACTGTCCCAACTGTTATACCTACATCCTCAAGATGATTTTGATAATAGAATGATACATATTAATTCCAAAAACAAATATTAGACATTCTTATAGTTAGGTAGATGAAAAATTAAGGCAAGATAATGCCATAAAACATATATTAGACATAAATAAGTCTGATTAATTTGTTTGAAAGAGATAGAAGGCCTACCAGGAAAGTTTTCCTTCATATCAATTGTCAACTGAATGGCTGACAAACTGCCATTGGGAGAAATTGTTTCCATAATAACCCGAGAATCACCAACGTGTGCAATCACAAGGTCCTTACGCTGATAGAACACAATGTCAAAGATAAGCTGCTGAAAGAGAGGTGTAGGTGGTGAAAAAAATGTCAATCATCAATAAAACTAAAACTGAATTTCCATCATTGAAAAACTCTGCAAGCCAAAAATAACTACAATAATATAGAGAGCATTATAGTGGAATGGACTCCTGAAGTTATGTGGGATATGCCACTTTGTTTGTAGACAACACTAATGAAACACTGCAAAGTATCAAAGGTAAACACCAGGAAAGAGAGAGCTCACAAGGCATATACCGTAAAACCTGTGCCGATTTTATACCTCCGACACTTAATATTGACAATTCTTAAGAGGTGCCAGATGCTGATATAAACCCACAGAGATCATTAATACTTGAATTTGCCAAATCTTTAAACAATAATTCTTTAGTGGAATGGTGACTCCTTATCTGAAGTTATGTGGGATATGCCACTTTGTAGTCCAATGTAGACAACAACTACCATTTAATGAAACACTTGCAAAGCTAAGAACTTATACAGGTGGTCATCACAAGGTAAATTGATTCAATGTGGATTCATGGGACCAAATTTGGGAAGAGAGACAGTTTCAAGTTCTCACAAGGCATGACAGATAGTATGGTAAACCTGTTTGGACCAGGTTTTCAATTCCTATCTCCGAGTTTTATACCTCTGACGCTTAATATGACAAACTATTTCCATGAAAAGAGTTAAGAGGTGCAGATGCACGCATGAAGAAAATTTTGATCTTTGAATGTTGAGAGCATGAAGGATGTCCAAAATTCATTGGCTAGAGTTTGCTTCATTCTTCTGATCTTGCTCCTTGCATCTCTTATGATATTTTTTGAAGGAATGGGATGTCTTTTGGTGTTGGTTTGCTTACTTTTATAGCCTTCCAAATAAGATTAGCCCTCATGTCTTCCTTCATTGTTGATATGACATCAAAAACATTTCCAAAGGTTTCAGCTTGCTGCCCCATTTTTGCTGAATTTTGTGGTTGTTGAGTTATATAATATCTTGCATGTGAACAATACTACAGAGAGATCGAACTCCATTTGAAGAGAAACAGGGTTTGAATCCTGAATGGCCAGTAGAGATGAGTGCATATGATTAGTGCACCTATAAAACAAATATCTCCACTTCATGTTATATAGCCCAGTTGAGGCCTCAGATATTGTACCCCATAAATTCTCATTTGAGTTCCATAATCAATAGTCTCTGTACCTATCCTAGTGACAATTTTGTGCTTGAAGGATTTTGTCAAGTGCATCATAACTTCTTGTTGGGGTTTTGTATTGAGTGTATTCTTAGCCTACTGAGTACATAGGTATGTCATGTTAGTATTTTCCTGCTCAGCACTTATACATGTGGTCACTGCAAACTCCATTGAACTAGCATGTGGCGTCTTCATCCTAGGATGTGAAAAATTCAACAGATTCATCAAGAAGCCAAGACTGTTGAGGATGGAGAGAGTGAAATAGGAGAAGCGATTAAGAATGAAGGTTGGAATCCTACTTTAAGACATCTCAGGTCACCTGCCAAACAAAAGTATAAAAACCTACATGAATATAGCCATACATATCAGTATCCTGAAATACATAATCTACCATTAATATTAATTCATAACAGCTGTGAATAGACTAGCTTCTGTGTCAGGTCAATTTGATGAACATCAAGTAGATCCCAGACAACTAATCAGTCAGGCAAGAGAAAATAGGGATTAAACCTCTTCTAGCATCCCAACAGACCTAAAATACATAAACCTGGGGGCTGCAAACCAAAAGATAATGACCATAATAGAATTAAAGATCAATCAACCTTATTGAGTATATTATAGCCATCTCATCAAAAAGAAGGTTATAGAAGTTCTTATGAGGCAAAAAAAGCCATCTTAAAATGTATAGATACATACTATAAATCTGGCTATCACATAAATATCTGTGTTTGACACGCATTTGAGCAGTTTTATAGACCGATCAAACTCTCAATAAGTTCATAAAACAAACCAATAAGTTCACTGGTAATGAAATAGCCAATAATTCATAAAATAACAGTCAATTTAAATCTATTTAGCCGGATAGGAAAAATGTCTATTCTTTTTTGTCCTCTTTTGACGAGGAACTATAATAGATGGTGCAACATGATAATCATCCTGAACTCTTGTCTGTTGGATTTCTGGGTTGTTTTCCAGATGAGTTCCAAGAAGGTCAATCGATTCATTTTGTCCAGCAACAAAATCATCACATCCTTCTGTGGCATCTTCATGTTCACTGTCAGTTGCACCCTTTAAGGAGTTTGATTGTTGCACATCCTATTAAACAACATACTTTAGTTAATTAAATTATCACAACATTGATACTTAAATGTTTTATTATGTCATCAAATACTATAATAAACTTACCTCAGATTCATGCTCAATGACCAATTTCTCCCCTCGATCTATCATATGTTGCCGGAGCCCTTGGGAACCATGCATTAGTGCATATTTCAGATCTTCATCTGAAGCTTCCTTTCGAAAGTGGTGAACCTAAGTGTACAAAGACATTTTAATTTATCAAGTATCATTTGTCATCCAATACATTCAAGTCACCGAAAAAATATAAAAAAATTAAATGAAATTATTCACTTACCAAGCTCCCACGAATACTATTATACCCACCCGACCCCAATTTATGGGACCCAATACTTGACAACCTAGCTTGGGTAGCCTTTGTTGTATCTCGAAGGCGTCTTTTACCTCCTTCTCGTGCAGATGGCATGTAGTTTGGATTTTTGAAGGACTTTCTCTTGAATTTGGCATCTTTGATAAGCTCATCCCATGTTGTTTGGTTAGTGATCCAAGCTGGTCGGGGATATCTCAAGTCATTTGTTAGCTTTGACCTTATTTTGTCTCTTTTAGAATGAATGAATTTCCGTGCATAATCCATTATGAAATCCTTGTTAAAACCGGGATTTCCAAACTCTTTTATGACATCTTCAAAGAGTTCATCTTTCTTAGAATTGGCTTGCTTTCTCCAATCCACTTGTATGGTATTTCCAAATAGGCATTCTGCGCGATGAAATAGAAATTGGAAAAATTTCGACCCCATTTCATCTTTTAAGACATTTCCATCCGAGGTTAACAAGATTGTAACCTCTTTCTTTCCTTTTGTGTTCACTGTGGAGATTGTTGCAGTCGTAGGGGTCACAGTAGCTTCCCCATTAGGTACATCAGGGGGCATGCCATTTTCTTCCTGTATGTATAGAGCATGAATGTTTGTTAGGACTGTTGTAAACCATGCAATATGAAAAATTGCTGTTATGACTGTTTTATAGCACATGAATGATAATTAGGACTGTTAGGAATATTTTATACATAATTAATTATCATAAGCATACCTGTTCAGGTGCAGCAAGACCTGTACTTTCCAGCAATGTAGACTCCAATGCATGAATTTGCTTAATTACTTCCTGTCTAACTTCATAAAATTCAGGAGTATCTGGTAGGAGCGTTAAAATTTTGGCTTGTGATTCTATGATACTTGTCAAGGAAGCATGTTGTGGTGTTGGAGGGTGAATTCGGAGAGAACCCACACATGAAGGGTTACTCCTTAACTCTGGTGCTATATTATGTGTTGGCATGCTTGACGGAATTGGAATACTAAATGTTTCAATGTTGGATGTAGAAAGTATGGTACGGGATTTACTTGTCGGCGGCACTCTCATGTTAGGATTTTCTAGTGCATATGTAGAGGGCCTGCCACGATCCTTCAAAATATCATAAAACAAAATTATTAATAGTCAAAAAAAACTTCAAAGTTGTATGTAACATTGAATAACTTCACTAACAAATGAATAATAACATATGCAATACTAAATTGGTAAGGTATGCTTTGACCCATTGCATGTTGAGAGCAGCAAAACAGAACTATATTTCAAAAAAATATATATATTCAAAAGGACCAAAAGGTGTGCATCTTCATATAATCTTCAGTAAGGAAACATTTAATGAAACAAGGAAACATGTGTAATATATGCATTGACATAGAGAAAAAAACATTAGCAATCCACTCATAAAATATATCAAATTGTGTTATGTCCTTACAATGAATTTAAGGTTTACATTATGATTAAATAAAATCATCTTCATCTGACATTACAATTTCCTCATCTGGAGGCATGAATACACCATAATTAATGGGCCCCAGATCCACAAATAAATTAATACCATGGTTCTCATGATCTTCATCCCCTTCAGCCATAGGTAAATGATGATCAATAAACTCATCATGTTCATGTATTTCATCACCAAAATGTTGTTCTTGTCCTACTGGAACTTCATCTTGTTCATATTCATCATCAATAGTCATGTTATCATCATCCTCCACTTGGTCATCTATGTCTTCAAGTGGATCTTCTACCTCTTCAATTACATCATGGCCTTCTACATCTTCGGAAAAGGTGACTCTTCGCCCTCTTGGATCATAATCTATCACAAAGGACCAGCCAGGGTGTTCTAAATTTGGAACAAGAAATATTTGACTACATTGGTTTGGAAACACATAAGGTTCAGAAGTAGATTCAAACCTCGATGTATTTATCATATTGAATCCATTCTCATGCAACAAAATAGTTTTGTCAAGGCCCACTTCAATGAGCCTATACCATTCAACACGAAAAATAACTTTTTTAAAAGATGTGAAATCAAGCTCTATTATATCCTCCAACACTCCATAATACCGAAGTGTACTCGTGATTGTGTTTGTGTCATATGCATGTGAACGACACTCCACTTCAAATGGTGCTGAAATTCCACTATCATAAGTTTTCCGCTTCTCATCGATCTTCCTGATTCGAAAATGATGACCGCTAATCCACATTGCTTTGTAATATGTTACCTAAATGCATATGTACATATTATCCAATTAGATTCAAGGACACAAAGTTAACTAACTAGTTTCAACGATAAAAAAATCTTTAGATTAAACAATTTTCATCATAATACTTTATTTGTATATTACCTCCCCATTTATAGATCCTTTAACGAAATCTACTTGTTTTTTTGTCACTGCTTTCATTCCCTTGGTTGCCTCGTGTTCAACATTTGTCTTTAACCAATGCCATGAGCATCTATCTGGCCATTTTCTTTTATGGCATGCAGGAAGTCCTCTATTAGAGTTTTGACCATGTCTATTATATATATCAGCCCATGCCTTTTCATCTTCTATTTTCTTTTGTTCAGCATACTTCTCCATCCATTGTAACATAAATTTAGAGTTGTATGCAACATACAAATGCAATGACTCCCACTCCTTAGCATCTACAACAAAAAGTATTTAACTAATCATTGATCTAACCATTCTTTAAAGGATGCATCATACAATACTTAGGATTAAAAAACTACTACTAACATTTAAGATTACCTTTTATCCTCTTTGAAGTTCCTTGACCCTCTAGTTTTCTATCTCCAATGGATTGAGGTTGCTGATCACCCCATAATCTTGGAGCCTCCAGATGCAATTGAGGCAAGTACTCAGATAAATGAACCATGGTTTGAAAAACCATGTACCCTTCAACCATAGAACCTTCAGGTCGAGCTCTTTGCCTCACAAAATGTTTTAGGACCTTCATATATCTCTCTACAAGCCACATTGTCCTGAGATGGATGGGCCCACATTGTTCAATCTCTTCTACCAGGTGTATAAGGTAGTGCTCTTGAGAATTGAAGAAACTTGGAGGGAAACACATTTGAATGTCACACATCAAAAGAGCAACATTCCTCTTCCAATAGTTCAGCTCATCTGGATGTATCTCTTTAGAAGATACCCACCTATAAATTTTACTAACAAGCATTAACATATCACCAGTTATAATATTTGCAAAATATATGTTAAAACAATTATAAAGACATTGAAAATGATATTTATAGAAGGAAAAAAATTAATTATTGAATAACAATTGATGGTTTACAATACCTCAAATATTTGGACAATTTGTAAATTGTTTGTGCGATGTCATGGTTGAAAGTGCTTTGTATTGCTGTAGGAAGCACATACTACACCAACATTGAAAAATAGCGTTTAAAATATATATTATCTTCTACATTACTAATATATTGAAAATTTCAATTATACTATCAAGAAATATAAGATATCACGAATTACCTTTATCCAATTATGCCAATCATGTGTTTTCATTCCAGAAAACTCTGAACCATCTCTTGTGAATACGGTTTTTAATGTCGCACCAAAACCAGTTGGAAATCTTATGGCACGCATAGTATCAAACATATATTGTTTCTCCTCTGCTGTAAGAACCCATGGCGCAGGATCATATGTGTTATTTTCATGTAACCACATGTTTGGCATCATATTGACGGTTTTGAGGTCCTTCCTTAATTTTATTTGGTCTTCATTGTTGGTTCCCTTTAGATGTTTCCATAAGCACTCTGCCACATTTTTTCCAATATGCATTGTATCAAATAAATGAGCTATTGGGAGATGCTCGTAATAATCTAACTTATAAAACTTAGATAGTCTTTTCATTCCCAATGGATAAGCTCTCCCTTCCTTTTTGTCATATGCTGATTTCCACCTCAAAGGGTTCATCCTTTTTGGCCGCCTCCTTTCCTCTTCCTTTCCATTGAACTTATTTTTCTCATGCATGCGATAACGATGGTTTTGAGGTAAGAAGTGTCTGTATTCATCGTACACGGTTTTTTTAAGATCCTTTGATTGCCTAGATACAGTGTTTGGCCCACATGATGGACAACCATGTTTCCCTTTAGTTTGTAGGCCTGAAAAATCAGTATGGAAACCATATTTAATTAATGGGCAGCAACATAAATAGAATGATTACAAATGAATATGATAAATAGATTACCACAACACACAGAGAGCCCCGGAGCGTCGTGAATTGTCCACATAAGTATTGCACGAAAAAGGAAGATCCTATCATTGCTAGGTCTTGATACATCATACATGTTGACACCCTTCCATAATTCGCATAACTCATCAATGAGAGGCTCCATGTATGTGTCCATATCTTTCACCTGGTGTTTTCCTATGAAGAAAATGTGAATTAAAATTTAAATATATTCATGTAAATGTACATCATTTTCAAGAGAACATAACACTAAGAAGTTCATATACCTGGTATTATTAGAGTTAGCATTGCATGCTCTTTTTTCATTGCCATCCAAGGGGGAAGATTATTGTTAACAAGGAAAACCGGCCAAACAGAGTATGTTGTTCTAAGATCTCCGAAAGGATTGACACCATCCATTGCCAATGAAAGTCTTGCATTCCTTGGCTCATTTCTTAAATCAGGCCATTTTTCTTCAAGCTCCTTCCAATCTTTGCTATCAGCCACCATACGCATGACACCATCTTGGCTCCTTCTTAGTGCATGATAGTCCATAAATTTTGCCAAATCTTTACATTTGAACATCCTCTCAAACCTCGGTGTTATTGGAATGTGGCGTAGAACCTTATAAGGAACTTTCTTGGACACTTGATCTTCACGATATCTATTGGTGAAACATATTGGACATTGCTGTAAATTTTCATTTTCACCATAGTATAAGATATGATCATTTGGACATGCATCATATGTTTTGTACTCCATCCCAATGTCTTTCATTGCTGAAGATACTTCCTTTTGTGAACGAGGCATCTTATTTTCCTTTGGAAGTATCTTATCTGCCAAAAGTCTGCATAAAACAACAAAAGATCTTTATATTATTCACTATACACAATATTCAAAACTTGAATGACATGGAGAGATATAGTTTAGAGGAGTTTAAAATATACCTCAAGATATCAGTGAAGCATGTATTCGTCATTCCATGCATAACTTTCAAGTTCAAAAATAACATAAGTGTTGCCAATACAGACAAATTTGCATTTGGGTATAGAGGCGTCCTAGCAAGTTGAGTTAGGGGCGAATCATCAACTTCTTCAGCATATGTGTAGAAGTCTTGTAAAAATTCGTTCACCCCATCTTCATTTAATTGAGAAGTGGTATCACCCATATATGTGTCTTCTTCTTCATTGTGAGTGCCACTATCATCATTGTCATATGCCCTTTCCTCAACATTGTTATGAACTTGGATTGGCTAAACATTACAATATCATTTAAAATAGTCAATGCGATATGAAAAGTTTATATTTTTTAATAACAAGCATTTTTGAAATTTCATTATAGTATACCTCTTCTATATAAACTCCATACTTCAACCTATGGATACCAACGAGTCGACGCTTCTTTAATTTTCTATTTTTGCACTTTTCACAAGTACAATATATCATTTCATTAAAATATTCATTTGTCCCTGGAGTAGGTCTTGGTATATGTTCATCTGAACATTCAGATGAAGATATACTATTTTCCTGCATAAATCATATACTTTAAATAATGAGCATCTACCTCTCAACTTGAGACTTTTATTTTTATAGTTTGGAAATGGGTAATTCTGTTATGATGTTTTCGTAAACTAAAACATCATTAGTTTGAACTATGAGATGCCTAAAACGCTCACTATGGGTCTGAAACGTGGCTTATTTAACGTGGCTTGTTTAACGTGGCTTGTTAAATAAGCCACATTTCATAATCCATTTTTTGTAAGCTAAAATAGGGTCCATTATGAGTGTTATTTAAGATCTGAGTATTATTAAAAAAACTCATGACTATGATAATATTAATCTTTATTGAGATTAAATTCATTAAAGAAATAATACAAGTGGCAGAAAATGAAAGTACCTGTCTTTCCATTTTTTCCAAGAATAATGGCTAATTAGGTAATAGTGTCCTACAAAAAAAGTAACACTCGTCATAATAATAAAGAAAAATATTTTTAAAAAATGAATAAAAGTATCTGCATGTTCTAATTATTTACCAATATATCTAGGACTAGAATGTCATCTTATCTTACCTTCTTGCAGTAAAGCCACTCCACACCAACTAGAGCAAGAGAAGACAATGAAACCTGGAAAAAAAGAAAAGACGAAGAACTTAGACAAGGAAAAGCAATCTAATTTATTAAAAATGAAAACAAAATAGCATGAGAAGGTCCACATATTCAAAACCATGCTGCAATAAGACCTATGATAAGTTACAAGGTTAACTTGGAAGCAAACTTGAATCTTGGAACTTATCATAGGTCTTTGTTTTCATTACAAATAAAGTAGATTGCTTTTCATTGTCTAGTATCCAGTATCAATCCAATTTATACTCTACAAGCTCCGTCATTATAATATCTAATGACCAAATATGTGCCTTGATAAGAGGCTTCTCTGCCCAAATGTACAAGTCATGAAATATTTTAATTCCTTTCTCAAATGAAAGGAGGGCAGAAAAGCCTCTTATCAAAGCACGTATCTTGTGATTATATATTATAATGACAAGAGATTATTCTACTTTATTATTGTGTTACTCCACTTAATCTTTTCGAATATAGCTTTTATTTCTGATCTTAGAATTTTCCAAACCCGAGAATAAGTTACAGTGTGCTCAGCTGTAATGTATTATAACATTAAAACTATACTAACAACGAGGAACATTAATCAAGCCTAAAGAGTTAGGCAACATCCAGAATACATCAGCAGTGTTAGGCAACATCCAGAATACATCAGGGCATTGAAAAAGGCTTGCATATGCAAGGCTTCGTGGCTAAACCCTAAACCTTGCACAACCATAGCAAGTTAAGATCGGTGAGAGCTTTGAGGTTGTCACTAACAAGACTTCAAGCCTCCACTACTAGATGTGTCCTATAAACAAGAGTAGGCAGGTTTGAATGGCATAAAAACAATCCAGGTTCACTTGCATTCTCCAGAATACATCAGGGCATTGAATATAGGCTTGGGCAGAAAAGAATGCTTGGCTTCGTGGCTTCAACATGAAAGATAGAAGTGTTGCACAACAAGAGACAAGGTATAACAAATCTTCAAAATCATCGTACCTAATAAAATATCTTCAAATTCAACAAAGTTAGTAACAGTAGATATTGGTGAAATGACAAGTTTATCCATCTAAGCAAAAGCTCCTTTGGCTACCTATCAGCGTCCCTTACCATGCATGATTGGGGCACCTAAGAGATAAAATTCGAAGGGTGATACGAGCAAACCTACAGGAATCTCCATGTGGTATGCCTAGATTATATGGGTAACAATAGACTATGCCAACCAAATTCTCATCTAATAAGTCTAAAAGAAAGTATTTTGAATGTTTTTTGATGCAATAGCAAGGGCAAGAGTTAGGCCTTTATTCATAGATAAACAATCTAAGACCTTTCCTGAGCAACTTAACATGAGTTTACATTTGCTAAAAATGTTCTAACTAGATATATATATAAGGCCATTGCTGATTTTGTACCTTTGCAGATTTAAGACAGGATTTTCCAAATATTCACATGTTCTGTGTTCCAATGAGTTCAAGAAGTCTTATATAAGAAAGAATCTGTTATAGATCGACTAATATGGTTTTTGGAGTTTGGGATTCCTATGAATAAACTTGCATTTTCTTTGGCTCTTTGGATATGCAGGAACAACAACAACTTGTTAATCAGTCTGTGTGGAACAACCAAGCAATATGATCTTCTAACTTTCTATTTTGGCTGATGTTAGATGCCTATGGCAGAGCAGTGCTGCTGGTTTTGAGCTCCCTTCAAACAGACTCACATCTTTATACATGTTCATTGAGATCTTGATATAATGATTATTGATTAAACATGGTAAGGATAGCCACTTTTTGTTTTCTTTACCGAGGGTTCTGTACTCCAGTGATGTTCTTCTCGCTAGATCTTCTGCTGCATCTTGCATTTGTATTTGGGTTATTTATTACCAGTGCAAATCATGTTATCAGGTATCTCACAGACATGAAGCTCCCATTTTCTGATTTTGGTGATACATAACTTATTGGACTGATTTGACAGAAACATTGTGATACCCAGTAAACTATGGACCCTAACATTAAGTTTGTCATACACAGTTATTTTTGCAGAACGGGCCCTAACGTTTGTTTTTTCATGTACAATTTTGTTGCAGAATGGCATCAGAAGAGCTTGAGCAGTCAGTCAGAAGTCATGAAATCTGAAGCAAGAAAACCCATTCTCTGTCTTCTTTGGAAGCAAAGAGAATTGTTAAGTAGCTTCTTGGTTCTATCATTATTTCCATTTCTTTCTCTATAAACTGCTAATACTGATAAGAATTATTTCCTCTTGTGACTGTCGACATGACTATAAATGTTTACATGTACACTTGGTTTAGTTCACTGGAGTTCCGCTGACTGGATGTAAGTAAAACTGATTGATGTGAATTTCAATTCTTTGGAACTTCACTAGCTGCTTGTAAGACTAATTGAGGAGGATTTTGGGTAGTTATATTTTGCTTGGATTTATCTAACTAGGACACATCCACATCCTTGTAAATCTATTTAATATATGCTAATCAATAGTGTATACCATTGGTTTTGGCAGCTAATTCCTAATTAGCTTTTGTTCTACATATTGGCATGTACTTTATTCTGTATTCTCTGTTGTATGTTTGTTGTGGTTATATCAGCTGGTATTAGAGCCTAGTTTTGAATCCATCCTTTCTCA